>CAJUYG010001066.1:0-44291 GCA_910591675.1 Galerucella calmariensis
ATTTGGTCCGGATTTGGTTCGAGGTCAATTGGTGTAAACTCAACCGGAACAAGATTCAAGACTTACCAGTATTAAATTATATTTATTTGGCAAAAAAGAGTAACGCCTTTCCTGAATTTTCAATTTTGTTGTTGTTTATTAATTTTCAATTTTTGTTTGTTATGTTATGAGGATTTGATTTTTTGGTTATGTTATGAAATTTAATTTGACAGCTTTGACATTTGACGAACTGCAGGCGCACACATTTAGTTCGCGCGTTGCAAAACGGTGTAAACGAACTAGAACCAAGCATTGGTGCTACCGTACTATCCCCACCCACTTAGTCCTATCGGACCGTACTAAACGTTTATGGGTGTAAACTAGGCTTATGTGTCTAAATTATTCTGACATGTCAAATCAAAAAGCACTAAAGACATTTATCTAAACATTTTCGTTGCGCTATTACTTAATGTCTCCCAAAAAGAAAAAAAGCTTATTTTACTACTGTTTTCCTTGCATTAAACGCTCCAATGAAGATCCCGATGAACTGCTTATCAAAAACTTTGGCAAAGAATTCACCGAGTACGAATATGTTATTGAGAATTTGGCAATAAGAAGAGCTCCTAAAATTTTATTAGATCAAGCTCCATCAAAATTAAAACATCATATTCCTCCAAAAATAAAGCACACCCAAACAAAAAAGCCAATACTTAGAGACTTTGGAGCTGTTGTTGAAAAGAGGGGTGTCGCTTGTGATGTTATTGGACCAGTTTTGAAACTTAACGAGTCTGGAGATTCCTCCGTATGCTGTCCACGTGGGGCACCTAAATGTACGGGTAAAGTCAAAGAAGATGTTCTCAAAAAAATCTTAATTCCTCCTTGTCACGTATTTAGGGTAGAGCATCCAAGTCCGAGAATCCAGAAGGTAATCAATCCTATACAATCAATATTCAGAAAAAACTTTTTAAATGCAGTATTCCGGGGCGAGAGATGTTTTCTAACAAATCAGGTTACAGCTCATTCATTCATTCATACGCTTGGGTTGGGCTCAACAGTCCAGGCACTTGAACTGAATCTTTGTACCATATATTATCGACCTACTTCCATTCCAGAAGCTTCGTGTCTTCTGTAAAGACCACCAGTTTATCTGGAGGGATCTTCAGTAGTTGTGATCGTTGTATTATTTCTACTCCAAAGTGCTTCCGTCTGAGTCTTTGTAAGTTCTCACAGAAGCATGTGAGTAGGTGTCTCATCGTAGAGTTATCATTTTCTGCATATAGGTTCACTAATTTTGCCCATCCTGTGCAGAAGCTTCCTCAGGGTACAGTGTCCAGTCACCAGGTCGGTAACTGTCTTCAAATTTCTCTTACCCAGCTTCAACAGCCAGGACGAGAGTTCCTTGTCTAACTTATTCAGTAGACTCTTAGTATGGAGGTGTTGTTGAGTCAGCTTCCAATCGAGTTGGTGTTCCTTTACTAGCCAGCTCCCGACTTCCCCCCTTATGACATGTAATCCTTTGTGATTCCATAAAACCGTTCCGGAGACATTTATAGCTGGGATGGGGAGCTAATTATCCGTATTTCAGGCGGAGGTATATGCAATCTTGTAATGCGCAAGACTAAAGACTAAACAACAGGAAATCAGTCCCTGAAAATTTGTTTAGGAGCTATGATGTCATCACCCAATCATGCAGCCCAGACAGCACAAGCACGTACCTAAAACGTTTCCAGGATGTCCGTTATCAGACATTCGATATCCCAGGAACGTCCGTTCCAGGACCTTAGCCGTCCTCAGGACGTCCTGAGGACATCTTTTGTTACTAAACCATACGTCCCTGGGAAGTCCTAATAAGAACATTCCAAGTACGTCCCTTAATTTTGATAATGGACCTCCCAAGTACGTCCTCTAATTTTTTTTAATGGACCCCCGTAGGATCTTTTCAATGGACTCAGGAAAAATTATTGAGAATAAATACCATAATATGTCTATATACATTTATTCAAATTTTTATACATTCATATATAAGGACCAGAATAGAGTAATTTTCAAAATTTTCCATGCCTTCAATTTTTGTAGGAAAATTAGGATTGAGGTTATGTACAGTTGCATCTTCCATGGGGCCATTTAAAATGATTCGTCGATGAGATACATCACTACTACTGCAATAAACGTCGATGTCTTCAGCACAAAATGCCGACCCCACCGGTATACGGCAACTTTAAGTCTCTTGGCACGCATATAGTATTTTTTATGAATGCCATGTTAATAAATGGAATAAGATGATCTTATTTTATTCACACTTACGTGAAATAAGTACCACTGGGTTCAACAACACATTATATTAAATATCACAACACTTAACTTTACCAAATATAAACTCTTGTCTCTAATTATATTACACACACAGAAACGAAAAACAACCAAAGTGGCGACTGACATAGATGGTGGGAGCCGAAATGTCACGCTGTCACGCATGCGCATTTAATGAATAGAAATAATTGTGCTGAATTAAAAAAAATTAATTAATTATGTATTCTTTGGTTTTTGTTTATTATATACCAAAAAATTGTAACTGTGATTTCTAATAACGATGTGTATTATTTTAAAATTTTTGATTCTAGTTTGTGCGTCCCCGGGACGTACAAATTAGAACGTGCATAATACGTACAAATTAGAACGTCCCTAGTACGTACAAATTAGGTCTGGGACGTTGGGACCAATTTAGGACTCAATATGGACGTTCTAAGGATATCCTGTGCTGTCTGGGAGTATTGGTAGAACCTCCGCTATTGATTAGAAGACAATTTTTAGCTCAAAAGCAGTTGATAAAATATCGATCAATTCATCATGCATGGTCTTTGAAATCGCTTGCAAACTCTCTCTTCTTTACTGGAGAATAAAAAACTCCCCACTATAGTCGGATACCTTTTTAAATATTACCTCAGATATTAGTCACATTAACAATCAATCTATTTTTCTAATTTAACAGTGTAATTATGGTTCATTGATCACCACCAGTCATATACTTATCATATTCGGACGTACTTTTTTTAAAAGAGCCGTCCCTTCGCCGGCACCACCTCCAGCCTCCTGGGCTTATTGTGGATACTCCTAGTGTTCTTGACTACAGCCTATTCAGCCAATCCGTTATACAGCCCTATTTTGTTCAGGTGCTCCTTTGTGGGAAAGTGTCTCTTAAGTAGCCCCGTTATGGTGCGTAGTTTGTTCCTGCTCATTGAGAGCAGTTCTTTCGCTACTTTTTCTAATGGTTCTTTTATGAATTTCTTCCCATGTATATGCCTGGGCATAGGTATTCTTCCAGTTTTTATTGTGTTGTTCTTTCACCCACCCTTTTAACCATGACAGCTAGTTGAGCATCTGGGGATTCCCACAGCTGGTTCGAGTCCGTTCATCAGGGTTGACGATCCTGCTCTTGCGAATTCGTCAGCTTTTTCATTGCCAGCGATTCCTTTGTGACCCTGGACCCACTCCAGTGTTACACTGTTCCGAGATATTACCTTAGAGCTCTGAAGTGCTTTAAGGGCAGCTTGACTGTCACTGTCAATCCTGATCTGCCTGTTGTTGTAGGCTCTTATGCTATTTGCCCTTGCCCATGCAAGTATTGCATAGACCTCTGCCGAGGCGTATTTTTCAAGCGAGACGATTCCTTCATATTTGCTCGACTGTATATGGCCGCTCCGGTGCCGAGCTCTTTCTTTGATCCGTATGTGTACTAGATCAGTTCATTCGCTCTACTGAGTGGTGGTGCGTTCTCTTCCTCAAGCTCCTTTCGATCTTTGATAACAATGTCGAAGCTCTTGTGAAAGATATTTCTGGTGGTCATGTGGTCTGTTGGCATTTTAAAGATGTCGTCATCCACATGCCTTATTTCTGTGTGTTCCCTCCCATGTGCCACGTCATGGCCTGATGCTTTTTCCAGTCGGGTTAGAGCCGCCCTTGCTTCGAACATTATGACTCAATGTAACGGAGGAAGGTCTTTGCAAGTCTTTGGACCTTGCTTAGTTTTAGCATTGCAGAGGTTTGCCTGATCTTTGGCCACCAGACCAGAGATGCATATTATGTACTTAGTTTAAAGCTTATCTTGAAAAACACACATATGGATACCGTTCGAGACCATCTCTCACACATACACTGTGGTCCTTGAAGGAAAAGTCTAGCGTTCCTGGACGATTGAAAAAACTGCTTGTCGAGGATTGTGGATTTTACTGCACGGTACCCACACCATTTTTCTGAAAATCGTTTTAAAAATGTAAGACAATATATTATAATACTTCGTTCTAGTAAGATTTCAGCCGAAGTACATAAAAACAGTGAAGGAAATATGCCAAAACGTATCATACCAAGCGAAATCAAACAGACTATTGATGCTTTAAAAGTAGCCAAGCCACCTGCTTCTACAATTCTGTCCAGAAAAAATAGAAGGCAATTGGTGAGAAGTGTATCTGACACCAGTTGTGACAAGGAAACCTGTTGTAATTTTTTAGGTGAAGTGCACCCTTACATTCGACTTTTTTTGGAAAGTATAGGCTAATATTTTTCAGATTCTGGCACTAAGAAGCACGAAATGAAAGATGAACTGGGGTCATCACTTTTAGATGTATTTTCGATGCAGAACAAGCGGAAACCTTTGTCCAAGTATCAACAAGGGCGAAAATCATTGACAGTGTCAAAATTGACAGAACCGAGTTTGCCACTTGGGAAATGTAATCTAATTTTTTGATAGACTAGTACTAATATTTCCACTTAAAATAACAATAGGTTCGTTCCAACCAGCAATTCTGTTATCGTTTGTAACCAGTAATTGAACTATTTAATGCGTATGCGTGAGAGAAATTAGTGAAATTACTGGTAATCTATTACCAAACGGTTGGAACGTATTTTAAACTAGTTTAGTAGTTATTGTTATTCCGGGATGCTGCTGTAAATACTTTGCCATGAATACTAATAATATTATCTATATCAAAATATCACAATAATAGAAGTATTTGTAACCTTCATAATAATGTAGGTAAATGGAAAAATTATAATATGTATGTTCTATTTCGACCATTTTCCAATTATATCATAAGTAGAAGCAATTCAGCACAATATAATGTGGTTTCGGACTCCATTCTTCCCTTTTTTATTTTATCAACTACTACACAAAGAAGCATCAATAAGAAACGGTGCACACTATTTTCAAAACAGTTCAAAAACTAACTTTCCTATCCTTTAAACTTTCCATAAAAAATAAATTTTACAGTTCAAGATAAAAATGTTGCCCTGCGCATGTTTCTTAATTTTAGAACTGTCGATACACGCTATCGAGCAAGAATCGTTTGAACGGTAATTTTACTGGTCCACAAACGGGATGGAACAGAGAACTGATAGTAATCGAGAGTTCTGAACCAGTAATTTCAGGTGGTTGGAACGATTTTTTTCAACTGCGCATGTGTATTAGTAATATTACTGCAAATTACTGTTGGTTGGAACGAACCTATTATAAACAAGTTCGATTCGATTTGACGCGACCGTTGGCACGTGCCAATGATATTCGCTGAAGTGTCGGTATCCTTCAAAGGAAGCCAGTGAGAACGGAGAGTGGGGCAGGGATTCCCGTACAAAATTGTCAAACGCGAGCTACTTTTTTACTAAATAGCGTTCATAAAAAATAATAACAGATTTGAAAAGGTCGTTGAAAAATAAGTTCAAATGCACTTTTAATTTTCTTAGATTCGCTCTGGTTTAATAAAAAAAATGGGTAGCTATGTTAAAAAAAGTCGAACTCCATTTTCATACCACTTTCGAATACTTTTAACCGCGTAGGAGATAGCCAGACGGGTAGAAGCACGGGAAATTTGAAAGTTAAACGTGGAATATCGCGGTTTGATTCTCCGCTGTGGTGTTTTCAGTATTCGAAATTGTTATGAAAATGGTGTACTACTTTTTTGAACATAATCATACATTTTTTCATTAAACCATAGCGAATTTAAGAAAATTAAAAGTGCATTTGAACTTTTTCAACGACCTTTCCAAATCTGTTATTATTTTTTATGAACGCAATTTTGTAAAAAAGTTAGCTCGCGTTTGACAGTTTTGTACAGGAAAACCTAAGTATATGTCGCATCTTATAAATAAAACACTGTGTATGTTTAAAATATTACAATATATTTGATTTCAGAATTATTTTGACTTCTTCTTCTCTCCATTCAGATAATTGAATTAATATTTCAAACGAGGATTCATAATTTCTGTTTCAGACGTAAGTTATAATAAAACATGTTTTTTTTTTATTTCACTGTGTTTTTTTCCATTTTAGGTAACTCACATGGTTGAGCAGATCGATGTAAAACCTCACATAAATAAAAATGAGAAAATTTCCAGTGAAAATTCAAGAACAGTATCGGAGAAAACTGTTGAATCGGAAAATAATGAAAACATGAAATGGAAAATTGTTATCAATAAACATAAAGGTAATTTGAGTTTGAGCTTGACGCAATAAAAATGTATCTCCATTCTGAAATGTGGGGATGAGTTCAAATCAATGACTTTACTGTAAGGGACTCAAAATTTAAACTAAAATAACTCTCTTAATAACTCTCGACTACTCGAACCGATGAATCTTGCTAAGCACTTAATCTTGCCATTTTTGCCATGTTTCAACGAATCTACTCGATGGGCTCGCCCGCAAACCAGAGCTTCCACCATTCAAATAAAAGCACCACCCAGATTTAAAGTCATTAAAATGTAAGCTATCTTGTAACGTTTACAGGTACCCCCAAAAGTAGACCAAATATATGGAGAATTTATTAATAAGAAACATCTTTATGTGATATACTTGTACTGCAGTTAAAAAATTCATGAACTTGTCATCAGATGTATGTATGTATTTTCTGGTGACATTCACTGAGACCTAAAAGATCTATTGTGTTTCTTCTTCCGTTCCACAAAAACTGCATTCTTTTTCCTCCACTATTTTGAGCTTTTTCAGGTGCCCATTCAGGCGACAATGTCCCGTTAGGATCCCTGTTGAAACTCTTAGCCCAGTTTTACTTTGACTTATGCATTCATTTGAACTCAACAGGTTCTAGTCACCCAGAAGAGACTTTGATTGTATAAGCCCTACTAGATCTTTCCAATGGTCAGATCTTCTCTTTTCCTCGGCTTTACCTATTTCTTCCAATATTACATTGAGGCTGATTCCGCAAAAGGGTTCAGTCCCCCTCTTTGTTAGTTCATCTGCTATTTAATTTCCTCCTATTCCAGTGTGTCCAGGGAGTCTATTCACTAACAGTGAGAGCTCCTACGAGAGTACACACTTAAAAAGTGCGCATGCGGGCTATATCATAATTTGCAGTTTCAAGAGAGCTCGCAAGCGCACTTTGCAAGTGTGTACTCTAGTAGGAGCTCTCACTGTTAGTGAATAGACACCCTGGAATCCATAGTAAGGTGACTATTGTCATCAGATAAAATTGGTTGCAAAAATAGAGGAGTTCAGTCTAAGGTCAGTGTGGCCAACAAAAAGTGGTTTTTCTGACAAGAATGACGGTTAATGTCTACCCCTTAAAACATAAGATTTTTGCATGTTTTTTATAATTGCGAAAATCTATATTGCTTTATTAAAATAATGAATACACCCCCGAAGCGTAAATCTTGAAATTTAAAATGACTTCTTAGCTGAATACACAGCACATTGGTGGCCAAAAATTCCAGGAACTCTTGCCATGTCACCATTTAATTTCTGTTATTCTGTCACTGGTTATGTCAAATGTCAGTTATATTTATTTTTGTTGATATTCGTTTAATTGTGTACGTCCATTTTCGATTAGATTTTTTTAGCATTTCTATGCTGCTTTCATTTATTCGGGCTTCAAGCACTTGTGCGTGACGCCTCAGTCGTCACGACTTTTGAGCAAATCGAACACGATTTTTTGGATGCTCAAAACCACCTGACATGTGCCAATGCCAATGAATTTCCTGTGTTGTTAGAAGAACAGCTTTCGATTATAATGTTTTTGATAAGAAATTTTTGCATATTTAGATATTTTTAGTAAGGTTTAAATCGTATTAAATCGTAATCGGCACAATCTTAACCTTTAAATAAACGTCAAACCGGACAAACGTCAAATTTAATGTCCGTGGCTTGAAGCTCATACTTTTCGGTATCTGCTTGAGGGGCAAGGGGAAGGTAAGACTAGGCGTCACGCCCGGTAATAAACGAACGGAATTCAGTCACTACGAGCTGCTACTAGCAGCCAAAAGTAAATAATCGAAAACGCTTCTAGTTAATTGTATCTCTATTCTTCTAATTACTTTTTCCACTGACACTTGACATAACTAGTGACAGAATAACAGAAATGAAATGGTGACATGTCAAGAGTTCCTGGAATTTTTGGCCACCGACGTGCTGTGTATTCAGCTAAAAAGTCATTTTAAATTCCAAGATGTACGCTTCGGGGTGTATTCATTATTTTAATAAAGCAATAGAGATGTTCGCAATGATAAAAAACATGCAAAAATATTATGTTTTAAGGGGTAGACATTAACTGTCATTCTTGTCAGAAAAAACACTTTTTGTTGGCCACACTGACCTTAGACTGAACTCCTCTACCTAACGGAACGTACCCGTCTCGGGCACGGTTCGGTGTTCCGTGTATTATCCCTAATCGTTCTGTCTTTTTTTAGGATTAACGTCAAGTTCTGAAGAAAAATAATCAAAATGACATTTTCGTCAACCAGACCTTTCATCCATGCATCCTTTTTTATAATAATATTGTTTAATTTTATTAATGTGTACGGTTCTTCAATTTTAAATGAAAATGTAATAGGTATGTAAATTAATAATTTTCCATAGATTTCCTTTTGTAATTTTATTTGCAAGGTTTCTTAACTATATTCTTTTTTATATTGATCTTTAATATTAGGAACCAACATGCATACAGATCATACAGGTCTTATATCCGGACATATTGTAACGTTTAGCTGGACACAAAATGTGCGTGGGAATTTCCTATTTTTACCATAGAGATACTACAGATAGAGGCAACAAGCCAAGCCGAAGCCCGTCAGCATCTAAGAGAGATATACTCGTAGTAATTCGGAGGCTCAGGCTGTATTTCACTAATAGACACTTTTAGCTGGTCATAAGTTTTTACACGTATCCGTATCCGTATTGGAGTTACGTTGACGTAAAGAAATTGTCAAGAAAGCCTTTTTAGCGTTCTGTTTCTAATTGTATAACCTCAAAGTTTTTTTTATTTTACCTTTCAATAATTCTGTAAAACGAAAAATGGGGGGCGAGACAAGGAAGATGATGTAATATAGCACAAATAGCACGGAATACTGACTTTGGTCGGGATACGGATACGTTTAAGTATACGGAGTAGGGTACGTAACAATACGTTCAACGCATCGTATCGGCTGACACGTAACGGGTATACACATGCGCAGTTTGCTACGTATACGAATACGTGAGAAATTCAAGACAAGCTAAAAGTCTCTAATAACGTGTATGCTATATAAACACAGACAAAGACCGAAAAACCTCTGATTGTCTGTCTCTTTCTCTTTCACCGGAGTTCAGACGGACATTCCCACATACACAGTGCCCTATGGCTTGTTGCCTCTATTTGTAGTATCTCTATGATTTGTGCAGTAAGTATAGCAATAATTAATTGTAGAATTTTTGCGAGTTGTCACCTAGCCAAGGCCACCATAGGCTGGATTTTGCAAGCTTACGGTCGCACTCATAAACAAATTAACGAAAGGCTCTGCACAGGTAACAGTAGGGGTCTGTGAGTCAAAGTCAACACACCTAACCTAACTTTCAACTAAGAGTCGGTCGGCCAGCTAGTCAATCGGTCAGTTAGTTATATTTACTATTGATAGAAGTTAATACTAACAGAACACTATACCTAGGCGATTTTTTTTCGTATAAAACATGTAGAATACTACGTTACGTTTCTTTCATTGCAGCTACGAAACAGAACATTTGGATTGTAGTCATATTTACTTTTTTACTTATCCTATTTATACTGTATAAATTATATCGTTTGGTTAATAAGAGCATGACATCTTCCAGTATCCATTTCTTCGTAGTTGCAAATCCTCCAGATAAGTTAACAATATTAGCCCGTCGAAGCCAAGTTAAAGTGTCCGCCAGTGAACATATAAAGGTACGTTTTACCTTATTTTAAATAGATATTTGCATGAGTTCACAGCTCAGTAATTATAATTATCCCAGGTCTAAACTCTCAATTTCATTAAGGCCCGGTCTTTCCAAGTCTGAATAAAGTTGTAAATAATATATATTTATCAAATAAAAACTAGATTCGTCTTTCCAATATCGGATAATTTATATTCGCAGAATATAAAGCATTATTCTACAGTTAAGTTATTAGGAGGTACCTATAAGTTCGAAATAAAATTGTTCGGGTTGTGAATAACAACCGACTGATGCCGATTAACTACGAATTGAGTTATTCTCTTTTCAAAGTGTTGGCGATTCTAACCTAGTTTAAATAAAAACTGTCACATTTATTTTGAAATGGACATTATTAATGATTTCGAGGAACTCGAAGAGCAAGAGATACAAGAAATTGTAGATTTTGTAAACCCAGAACGTCACCCATATAGTACCGTTAGAGAACGTATTGACCACTTTGAAAGATGGGATGATAAAGAATTCTTACGCCGTTTTCGATTACCTAAAGAAACTGTGATTAACTTATTGGAGGAGATAGGACCCCATGACCCCAACTACAACATCGGATATACAGATCGATTAATTTAATTAGGGTTTGCAGTGTTTATGATTATATTTTTTTGCTTTTTTTTATAATTGTTGTTATTATTTTGGTTCTTTCTCTAAAATTACTTCCGTTGTTAATACACAATTTCAGCAATTATTTGAATATTTACAAGAAATTCTGATTTCAGTGCTGTCAAGCAGGTGACAGCTAGCCTGCAATCGATTCCGCAGCTTACAACGTGTCCGCGAAACAAAACAATTGTTTATCACTTTCTATTATATACACATTGTGCATGAAACTATCTTTCTATACACATTGTGCATGAAACTATCTTTCTCTACACATAATATGAAGTTAGTCATTGTAATTTCATTGCAGCCAACGTTAAAATAATTATTTTGGTTATGTTAATTCACCGAATAATAAATCACTGGTTAAAGTCAGTTTGAAAGACATTTACACTTTATTTGTTAAATAAGACTTCCTAATAAATTTATCTTCCAGTTAGTTATTTTATTCGTACTTGGAAAAACCGGGCCTAAATGATGTTTTAGAGCTACTGCAGGGTATCGGTTACTTCATTGGTTAAATATCATTTGATATAAATATCTCTCCATTGTTTTTTTATCAGGTTCATGAAACATTATCACTTTCAAATGAATCTACTGAAGCACCTTCATCTGCATCATCGAACCCCTGTGCACATGGTCCCCACCATAGCAATCCAGACACTACATCCGATATAAGCAGTCAAGAAAGTTGTTCTAGAAAAAGCAGAAAAACAAAATGGCCAATGCTCATTGAGAAAAAAGTTCCCTCGTTCGAAAGAAGACTTACTGAACAAATGAAAATGAAGATGATGCAGTGTCCAAATGAAGATATTGAGCCAAAATTAACTTTTTATTCAGCTAGAACTAAATTGTCTTGAAGTACCTATAGCGCAAAATAGAGAATACAATATCTGTAGTAATAGTTTATTGCAATAAAAAATGGATGTCGTTAATTATTTATTATTTTCATAACGTGCAGTTCTTGTTAGTCGAATTTAGATTAAATCAAAAAATGCTTGTGAAATACTTATTAGTGGAGCGCAAAGTGTTTGAGGAAGAGGTGAAATACGTAAAGTAAAAAAAAACGTTTTGATTTCATGTAATTTTCGGAAGAATTGATTAAAATGAAATTATTTGAGATAATTTGAAGCAATAAATTGCGAAAACACGATGATCGTTGGTGACTCAGTTTCCATGAGCGTAGATTTTCCATCCACAGGTGAAATACTGGATAAATAGTCTTTCTAACAAAACCACGAGAAATGTCAATTGTCAAAAAATAGGAAAGAAGAAAAAACATAACCTAAAATATTACATCTTAAAATTTAAGATGATCAATAATTCTAAATAGATTTGTATATTTATTTACTCATTTTAAACATGGAGAGTGTTTATATGCTAAATAGAGTAGTACGGGTATTGAACAACTTAAGATTAGGAATTAATGCAAATGTAAAAAACACAGTGTCTGCAAGGTAACCATTTCATTTTACTCCTAATCATTGTAATTGTAATATTAATTGCTAAATACATATCACTGAAATACCTACTTCAGTAGGCTTTTCAAATCTAATAGGAAGTATTGATTCTATGAAATGGAATAGCTACAATTCTTTTTTTTTCATTTCTTGGGAAATTAAACCACAATATTTTTAAATTCTTTATTTCAACGTTTCGGTAGCGTTCCAGCTACCGTTGTCAAGAAAAAATAAGTAGAAATTAATTTTTATCCCTGACACAACAGAAAAAATTTGACAACTAGACAATCAAAAAATATACATTAATACCTATGTGTGCAATTTGAACTTAATCAAATAATTGATGCCCAATCCATCCGAACAGCTTTGATAATTTGTTTCAGAAATTTTACAGTTAGTTCAACAAAATGGGGCCTAATGGATTTTTTTGATGACAAGAAAAATTGGGGAGCCAGTGAAGTTAAATGTGGTAGATCTTGGACAAAAGAAGAACTTCGTCTTAAATCAAATGAAGATTTACATAAATTATGGTATGTGTAGCAGTGTAGCTCATGATTATATAGATCTGGTTCTAATATTTCTTGTGTAATTTGAATTTTACTTTCACACTGACATAAATCAATTATATACATATGAAGTCTCCAATTTTCAATTCACACATTCACTCTTAAAAAAACAGTATAATGAATTTTTGTTTCAGGTATGTGTTACTTAAAGAAAGAAATATGTTATTAACAATGGAAGAAGAATGTAATGAAAAAGCCAAACTGTTTCCTAGTCCAGAAAGGTTGGATAAAGTGGCTGATTCTATGGAAAATCTTGAAACTGTGGTTAGGGAAAGGAATAAAGCTTATCATCAATTGGAAACTGGGGAGACAGGCGAGAGACCTGGTAGAGTAGAAACTGGTGCATTTGGCTTAAAATATTATTACAAGTTTTGTGAGTATCCATTACCCAAGGAATTGAATTCCAAGTGGAGGCAAAAGTACAAATTTTATAAATACGACAAAGATGTTGAAGATTTTCTAATTAAATATCGAGAAAAGTTATATCTCAATAAAAGAAGGAAGGCTGCGTAAGTTAATTTTCTTAAATAAAATCTGCTTTGTTAAGAAAAAAGATAGTGTCAAGTATCGCTAACAGTTCCAGAATTCCCAACTTAAGGAGATTGTTTATTTTCCAGCTCTACCTTGTCAATAACTATTTATTTTTGTTTTAGGAGAGATTTCAATCATGTCATCGGATTACTCAATAGATATCCTAATTTAGACATGGGTGCTCTTAAGCAACAATACCCAGATGTTGATATTGAAAAAGCCAAACGAAGTCGAAGGTATGGTGGACATTATGCACCTCGGTAAAAGTTGATGTAATTACAGATTATTATTCTAATAAAGGTTTAAAAATTATTGGTGTATTTACTCTTAATTTCCCATACCATTAATAATGATATTTTTGGGTGAAAGAAAAAGACAAAGGTATGTTATATTTTTATTTTTGAGCTAATAGAATGGGTCATTTTGTAAATAATTCAAGTCCTATACATATAAATGTTATATTAACAAATCAACAAACTGTTTTTTTTATAAAAGCACCAATTGAATAGAATACAATACCATAATATCAAAAAAGTAAACATGGCAACAAAAAAATTTGATAAATTTCATTATATCGCGCCCCACGAACTTATCCATATGAACGGCACGTCCCTGATTATCCAATGATTCTCACAGTATTTTACATATTTTCAAAATAAATTATGTCTATGCTCAGTTCGGATTTACAACCACCTAGGATTATGAGAAGTGTTTAGTTAAGTAAAAAATCGCATCTCCAAAATTTGGAATTTTGAAATTTGTCAACACTGTGAGAACCCAATATATTTGAACATTTTCGCCATAAATAGTATGAAATATATAAGAAATTCAATACAATGTAAAATATCAGGAATTCAGTGTGTAAGACTTCGCATAATACAATTATTCAGCATATCATAAAAACTTTAATTTAACTAACATCCTGGTACAGGATAAATAACTTGTTAGAGTTTTAAACATATTTTTTTATTAGCTGTAGGAAATTATGTTTTTACTACCTACAGATATGTTCTATTTCCGCTATACACATTTTAGCAAATAAAGTTAAAAACCAATTTCAAGGTAACAAAACGCTTTATGAATTTAATATAGGCGTAGGTACTATTTTTAGATCACGTCGGCGAGATTTTTTTGTCTACTTTAAATCTTCAATTCTGCTTTGATTCACATGTGCCCTCCGCTCCCAGCACCGTCTCTTGATAGTTTATTTTTGCCGGCACTTTGGCCTCTCTATAGTGACACTAGGCACATTGCGAAAAGGAAAAACAACGACCATCGCTCTAGCTGTGAAACTGCAACAGATGTATATTTCCGAATCCTAGGTAGTACTGATATGATTTGAACCTGTTGAACCATTATTTATCTATATGATTTGAACCTCCAATAAGAAGTAATAAAATGAAAATAGGAAAAGCAACATGCTTCTATCCGTTGCTGTCGTAATGATCTTTCTTCGTGTAAAACGCAACTAAATCTGCTCATAAACTGTATGTTATGTCCAGTCAATATAAATATAGGAACTTTTATAAATTCTAGAAATATTTTATAGAAACATCAGGGCATATCCATGACCGCAATTACAGAACAAAGACATATGAACTGTAGGTAAATATATTCAAAGTTCACCGCAGGCATAGCAAAATACAAAATAATAAAAATAAATCCGTAGTGGGAGATTACTATAAAATTATTATGTAAATGTTGAGTTAACCACAAATTACCATAACTGTATAGTATAATATTGTACCTATTTAATTTATCTCGCACTGTAGATGCTTACTTTCGCCACCATGGACGCTAGTGTCTAATAAGCAAGGTCACGCATGCTCTCTTGAACTACCTACTCTACTGCAGTTGTGCTACTCTGTGGTATAAGTAAGTGTTTATCAGTGTTTATATCGTGATTTAACCTAACCATGAAAAATTTAAATACGTACCGACGCGACTTATAACCGTTGTCGACCGACTATTACTCAAATTTTTTTAATAACTACGAAAGACAATAATTAACGACGGTGTTTAAAGAGACATACAAGTGATTTGTATTCATTTTCGTGAGTTCGCGATGCTGTAACCGAGTGACTCAGACAAAATAGTTTTTTGAAATGGTTTGAACCGAATAAACAGCCTTTCCAAGAGGCTAAGTTATATATTTAACTCATTAATATAGATACCGATTTGTATTAATATTTTTAACCATTTCATTCGTAAACTATCGATATAAAATTTTTGTTGGTTGTTTTCTTGTATTTGGAATTCCATAATGTAAGTATGAATTATAACAATGTCGAGTATTTCCGTGAAGTATTAAACCAAAACGTAAAATTTATTGGAAAAATTAAGAGTATTAATTAGCATTTTATAGAATAAAAGAGTAAAAACTTAACTATAGTTTTGTTAGATACCAACTTGAATATCTATATAAATTGCACAAGTAACAAGATAATATATCTGTAACAAAAATGGACACAATAAAGGAGATGGTGGATAAAACTGAATAAAAAATGTCATACATTCCATAATAGTTATTTCTTAAAAACAATTGATATGTTACCTATAACTATTTAAAAGGCAAATTTGTTGGTTTTAACTTTGTATGGCTTATTTCGTAATAGTGTGACAGTTGCTGCTCTATTTAATACATTTAAGATCAATTTTAAAACAAATTACTCTCGTCTTAAGAGGTGATACCGATGATGAGAATTAATAGAATAAATAATTACATTGCCACTTTGATTGATTTGCTCCATTTTCCTATTCATATTGTTGGATAAACATTTTTGTTGAAAAATGGGAAGGTAACATTTAGTAATTATTCAAATATTACTAGTGAGGTGGTAATATTATTAATAATAATAATATGGTAGATATATTAGATGGTTTAAGAACACAATTAAACTTTACAAAAATATAACATTTCTTTAATGTCAATAGTTATTGGTGGATAAAAAAAAATAATGAGGAATCAAGTATTTTCAATATTCTTATGTAGATTTGAAGATTCAATTTTTGGAAGACATTCTGATATAACATACCATATCTAAACATAAAATTTGAAACTGTCATATTGATTTTGACAGTGAAAACTGTTTTTAAGATTTTAATGGCCTTTTAGTAAGTGGCCACTAGCTCTTAAAACCTTTATCAGAAAATTTAGGAATTCTTAGATTTTTCCTAAAATATTGGGTTTAATACTTTTTGAATCACCTACCAAGTCCATAAAAACCAGATTACCACCCACTGCGGCTGTCTTCACAGGTGAACTAGATATATGCAGTAGATAACTTCTTGAAATCCATACTGATTATAAATAAAATTTGACGTTCCATTATAATTATATATTTTTGTAAATTCACAAATGTCATTTGATTTAGCATGTTTGACTTTTGTAAATAATGCAAATTCTTGTTGTTGTGCGCTAATAATCCTAGTGATTGATAAGCATTATATACACTGTTTCCACTTAAGTTCGCAGCATATGGAAAACTTTTTTATTATCAATTTTAGGAAAAAAAAGTATACCTCATAAAAAGTTCTGCATGTTCTAATATCCAAAATACAATCATCAGATATCAATTTTATTAGTATTATACGAGGTTTCTCAAAAAATATTAACTCAAGAGTAAAGTACTTTTAAATTTGACAATATCGAAAAATATTATAGATAAAAGTTGATCAGAATTGAAAACTAAGTTCAAATATGCGATTTTTTCTATTTATATGAAAAAAATGTATTGTTTTTTATAGGTATTTCTAGATACAATAACAATGCAAATTTTACTGTAGTTACGTGTAATATAGGATGCTCGATGCTCTGACAAACTGATGAATGCTACAAATGTTTGACAGTAACTGTCAGAACGCGTTAGAATTTTACGCAAATATGGTAGCCATGAGTTTCCATGATGGTAGCGCTATTAAGAAACTAGAAACAATATTGAACAAGCACAAAACCTATTTTTTCGAAAAGTGACCCACTTTTTGATATTTTGCTTCGCGCGAAAAATATCGAAAAAATGTATTCGAAAAAGTTGTTCAGAATATCATTTCAACCCCATATACCGAAATTCATCACAAAAGTTTTATTTTCAATGTTTCAATGTTTTTGCCCACCCACGTTTATTATTACAAGATATTGTTTAATTTGATCAATATTCCTTTGAAAGTGCTGTTTACTTTACTAAAATATTTGAATACATGACACCGTGTCAAGATTTTAATTTCACACGGCACAATAATTATCAAAATAAATAATAATTTTGTATACTTAGACCAAAAAATGAAAAGATTAAAAATGCGAATTTTGTGATAAAATTTGGTATGTGGGGTTAATATAATATTCTGAACAACTTTTTTTAACAATATTTTTCGATATCTCTAACAAGAAGCAAAATATCGAGAAGCGGTCCTGTTTGTGAAATCGTAGTAGGTTGAGTTTTAAATTCAGATTTCAGTTGACTATTTCAAGAAATGTGGCTCATCAACCTGTATGACTCTACAAAAAAACGAATCTGTAATTCTTCAAACAGCGAAAATATGGGATTGCCATCTTAAATGCGACAAACTGTATAATAAAAAATATAACTTTTTTATATTAAATTTTGCAAATTAGTATTAATACACTTTAATAAAATACCAAAAGCCAGATATGGATTTAATTCATCATTCAAAATTGGTTTACACATTATGTATAATTTTATATGTACTTCAGATAATCCACAAATAAATATGAAAGTATTGCAACTCTTAAGTAAAAAGAAACTGCATTTAAAAAATGTACCTATGCTATAAACAAATAATTATCATTGCAAACTTTATTATTTCTTCAAATCAACTCTCTATTAAACCAAAATAAGTAATCACAGAATACCTTTGATTATTGAATAACACATAACAGTTAAAAGCTTATCACAATAATTTCACACTGAATAACTGAGTTACAGTTAATTTGTTAGCATAGTAGTAAATACTTATTATTGAGTTAACTATAATATACCTATATCTAATATATTTGTAATGGAATAAAATTATATCAACTACAAAAATTTATTTCATTTTAAAAATTCTTAAATTGTTATATTTAGAAAACACATTGATATTATTGGAAAAATAGCTACCAAACATATTCAAACTAACAAATTGCATGTCCATGTAAACGTCCAATAATATATTCTAAATTAAATCTCAAACAATAAAATGGACCGTTCAAGTTAATTATTAGTCATGGGATCGCAATATTCAAGTTTTAAATGTAACCTTAAGAGGCACTACATCCATAAAAAGAAACAAAAAAGATTTACTAAACCTTTTAATTTAATTTAACTTTTTTCCATAATTTTTTGGATGCCATTTCATATATTATATTGTTTTTGTTACATGCCCAGCCCAGTTCTATTACAAAAATCCCTTCTGTTTCAACAGCATCTGATACTAGATTAGGTTCATTTGCTCGTTAAATGCTCTGTTTCTCTCAGATCTAGCATTAGTCTATTCATAGTTCTCAGATATGTTATAGTTCTTTTCAGCATTAAGCCTTATATTTATAAGAAGTAATTTACAGTGGTACAAATGCCTAGCTTTGTTGGTAATGTAGGCCCTCACTCTTACAAAACATGTAGGGATGATATCAATTATTTCATGCAACAGAATCGTAAAAATACGTGGAGTTTTTGAAAAATAATGCTATTTAGCTTCAAATTAGCCGTTATAACCTCAAATATCCAAAGCACAAACCGTTACAAGCGTTGCTTGACATCAGCAGCTCGCACTTTTGTCTGCTGTTTAAAACGGAAGAAATGGAGTTTAATGCAAACTGCCGATTTTTTGAAGTTACTGTTTTTCCAGGCATTTTTTTACTACAAGTTATTACAAGTAGGTAAATCTAACTTCAACATCTGCAATCTGTTTATGTATTTAAGAGTGTATTCAGTAGACCATATTACTGCAAAAGCTTACTCTTATATTAGTGACAGCTCCTTAGCGCTGAAAAGAACTATAGTGAGTGTTTCTATGAACACACTACTTAAATACTTGGACCTTGGCCTCATGTGACAGCAGAACTAAAGAAACCTGTATGTTGACACATCTGTCATTGAAACAAGTATTGCCAGGTTTAAGAGATTTAGAGAATCCTGTATTAAGTTTTATTCCCAATAAAAAGAAAATTGTATTTATATTAGTAGGTATATGGGTAAATAATGTAAAATTTCCTCTGAATACCAAAAGGTATATTGAAGTTGAGATAAAAAGTCCCACGTTGTACAAATAAAAAAAAAAGAAGAAATAATGTAAACTTTTTCAATTATATTTGTTTGGGATCCCAAAATCATTTTTTTTTTCATGATTCAAACAATTTTCGAAAAATTAAATTTATTCCACTACAATATTAATTTCGAGCTACTAAACTATAAATATCCACAAATTGTATAATCAGTGTTTTTGTCTACATGTGCATATTTTTATATCAATTACAGAAGCGTATTTAATAAACAATGTTAAGGTTATTATCATTACACTATCTTCATACATATCACAATATTCCTTATTAGATGAAAGAAAAAAAAATGACTAGAACGGATATAAACTGTTCAAAATATATGAATATTTTTTACAATAAATAATTAAACTAAATGGTAAATTTATTATATATACAAATTGTCTAAGTATAAAAAAATATATAGCTGGTAAAAGTTTAGGTTCCATAATATTCACAATACATTGGATCTTTTAATACTTTCCAAACTGATAAATAAAATTTCCGTAATCATCTTAACGATCTAGCCGGATAAGAAGGTCAAATCTGCTCATAACTTATTTGGGAAACTAGCAGAGCCATTTTGCTTGGCATAGACAAAAACCTCTTTTCCCAAATTTTCTATCCCTCTGGATAATGAATCCTAAAAACTGACCGAGATATCGTTAAAAAACCGATAATCACAAAATGGTGCTTCATGGTGGTCTGGGGGTCTGAAAATTTGGGAGAGGAGGTTTTTGTCGACGCCAAACAAATTGGCATTGTTACTTTCCCAAATGAGTCAGGAGCAGATTTGACCTTCTTATCTGGCTGGATCCTTTACACCTGAGTATCATATCTGTGAGACTACTTCAACATTTTGTAGTTATTCATGGAACTCTAGGAATATGTATGCTTCAGCCAATTAGTAACTGAATCCATAAATTTTTGTTATATAACATGCCCTGACTTGTCTATACTTAAAAATATGTTGCATCCTATATGTTTAACCTTTACAAATATTTCATTCATAATCATCTAACTTATCTTAATTAGAACTTAACCTAGAACCAAAAAAATATCGAGATTTTAGTCAATAATTGACGTATCCTCTTAAGGATCCAATATACTGAGAATATTTTGAATGCATTGTATAAAGTGGAAAAAAAATTAAATTGAATAATGGTGATTATTTCACTTACAAGAACTGAAGTAAAACTGTACTAGAAATAGACGGCCAGGTTCCAATAAGAGATGTATACACATCTACGCATTTTTTACTCAATGGGTCTGTTTCCGGAATCGTATTAAGAGGAAAACTGTCTCCCTAATAAAAAAATAACAACTTATTATAACACTTTTTTCATCAAGATCAATGTAGTTGACATGGAGAAGCATTCTACATTGATTTTTCTCATATATCGGTAAGGATCACTAGAGCATTTTGTATTTTGGATCCTAACAGACTGAATTTTTGTAAATGGCCTTCAACCGAGCCTTCAACTTTTCTACTTATTAGAATTTTCAATTTCATTCGCTAAGGTAACTAGCAGGTGCGAAACATGTCGATCCAGTTAAAAAGATTTCAATAAAACTCAAAATGCCTTACAAATTTGAAAATTACTTTTCAAAGAATAAACATCTACTTATCAGGCTAAGTGACAATTGTTACAGGAAACACAATATTATAATTTATTGTCCAAAGTAATCCAATCAACTTTTGCTACTAGTTTCGGTAAGATACTACCATTATCAGGCTATAAATGACTGGGAAAATAGAAAAACCGTGGTCATTTACAAACATTCAGACTGTTAGGATCTGAAATGCAAAATACCCTTGAGAACTTCGCCTAATATTTCTTTCCATATTCGATAGTGTATTCTGAGTGATAAGAACACACCAAGACCGTTGACATTTTTTTAAAGCATATACAGGGTGTCCCACGACGTTTCGACAGTCCAAATTCTAGAAAACTGTTCATATGACATGTATGAAATTTGGCAGATATAAACAGTCGAAACCGATGCTTATATTTATGATAAAATGACTTCCGTTTTTCCTGTAATTCCGAGTCACGTGACCCCAACATAATTTTTTTAAATGGGACAACCGGTATAATATTACAAATTTGGATATATCATTCAAAAACAAATACAACGATACCACACTTGTCATAATAGAAGCTATTCATTTTTATTAAGTTTATTAAAACTATATTTTGCACTCAAAAATTAAGATGGCTGTAATACAACAGTATCAACAACATAGGTTGTCATTCCTTACTGTTAGGTAAATTTTATTCAAGAACTGTCATTATTAGTCATATTCTTGTGAAGACACTGTGATACTGAGTAAATAATGCCTTCAATTTTTACTTACGATGACTATGTTACTTATTTATGGAAAATGTGGAACAAACAAAACTCATGCACAAGGTTTGTACAGTAATCGTTTTCCTCATAGAATAACTCCAAGGAAAAATACTTTTGTCTTTATCGGGCGAAAGCTAAGAGTTGGTTGGGAATCAATGTTTGGTACGGTTTATTTACCGGTCGATTGATTGGTCCCTATTTTTATAAAAGAACATTAACGGGGCAAAGATACTTGGATTTTCTTCAAAATACTCTACCAGACTTACTTGAAGATATTCCCTTACATGAAAGGCAAACAACGTGGTGGCAGCAAGATGGAGCATCTCCTCACTTTTTTGGGCCAGTTAGAGAATATCTTAACAAAACACTTCCTGAAAAATGGATTGGTGGAAATGGTGCGATTCTGTGGCCACCCCGTTCTCCGGATGTTACACCCTTAGATTTCTTTCTCTGGGGTTACTTAAAAGGTCTAGTTTATGTCACACCCCCGATTGATTTAGATAATTCAAAGAATAAAATAAGTCAGGCATGTTGAACCGTAACTCCAGCAATGATTACAGCATCACTTACAAGAAATCTTTTAACAAGGTTTGAACATTGTTTCAATGTACATGGTTCTCAATTTGAACAATTTCTTCAATTACTTGTACTTTTTAATTCCCTATGTTACATTTTTTGATAAAATAATTTATACAGATGTTCATTTAATTGTCCCTATTATTATTTCTGCACAATACAATGATGACAAGTGTGGTATCGTTGAATTTGTTTTTGAATGATATATCCAAAATTGTAGTATTATACCGGTAAGCCTATTTAAAAAAATTATGTTGGGGTCACGTGGCCCGAAATGACAGGAAAAACGTAAGTCATTTTATAATAAATATAAGCATCAGTTTCGACTGTTTATATCTGCCAAATTTCATACATGTCATATGAACAGTTCTCGAGAACTTGAACTGTCAAAACGTCGTGGGACACCCTGTATTCAAGCAAAATTTGCCACATCATTCATATCTATGGGGAATGTTATTGAAATATGGCTCTTCAAGGTTAAGATCCCAAAAATTGAAAAATATATAGAAATATACATCGATGAAATAATATTCCTAAGAATTAGATTGTGTAATTTTTTATTAACTTACCGATTCATTATTGTAATGCCAAAGGTTCTCAAGTGTAGATATGAATTTTTCCAGTTCTACATTAGTAGAAAAATATAATATCCAATCTCCGCTATATTCATGTACCTCTCTGCAAGCAAATTCCTGAAAATAAATGCTCACAATTATCCTTTGGACATTTTTTTCTTTATAAAATGAGTATGTATTTGATTTTCTAAAAGTATCTACTATGTAATTATTAAATAAAGTTTCAGTTTTTTTTAAATAATAACTTAATAATCAGGGTCAACTCCTTGAACTTAAGTGAATATTTACAGAAAAATAGGGACATGTGAGTCGTTATGCCAAAGGACCCTCCACATTTTATAGGTGATCCCGGCTCTCGTACGATTTTCGATTTTTTTTATATGTTGTATTCTTTATAACTTAGAGATCGTGATGGGTTAAAACAGTGCAGGCCCCCCGGTTTGGCGGTGGTGGCGTCTTGTAGTTGCGTCCTGAGCATAAAATTTTGCCTCCTAACCCTATAAATCTCGCAATAATAGCAAATGTCTTGTATGTCGGGGGCTCATGAGGAGGTCTGCCACACTTTTTGTGCCATCAGAATCACAATTCTTCCAGCGGGTGCCTCCGCAATGGTCAATTTGTTAGGCCGGTGTTTTAACAGTAAGCGGAAGCAATGAAACCGAACAAAACCATCAACAATCACGTTATGTAGGTTAGTTGGATCCATCTAACTCCCAAAGTCCTCACGAGTGGGCCCCAAAAGACTTTTCAACATTTTCTTGATCCCACTCACCCATCTCTAGTAGTAGACACTTCATGAAAAATCCGGTAGTTCGGATAGATACTGGGATAGATATTTGTCAAAAGAGCCCAATGCCTTTACTCTGACATGGTGGAATGTGGAACGCATAAAGTTCTTTATAAGTTTGAGCTTTGAAATCGAACGTTCTGCACTGGCTAACGTAACATGCCGTAACAGGCAACGTCAAAAATAAGATTAATACGGAGATTACTTCAGTAAAACTAGAACTAAGTTCCACATGTTTAATTAAGAATAATCTGAGTATCTAACTCTCTTATAGTAAAAATTGAATATAATTCGGATTTAAAAGTATTTTTTAAAAGAACTAATTGTAAAGCAAATCCTTCACTAATATCTTTCTCATAGTTTTCTTCTAATTTATTAGCATGTTCTATGATTTCTAAGTCATTTAGTTGCGATAAGCGCTGGGGTTCAAGAAACATAAACTTATCACTTACATGAAACATTCCTTCAAACCTAGTTTTTAATTGTGTAACAATATCCACAACCCTATAAAAAACGTTTACTCTGTACATATCCTCGGCATTATTAAATATAGTTCCTAATTGAAAGTAGATTAAATTTAAAATATTGAGGGTTTGGTCTGTAAAATAATGAGTTTATAGTTTAATACTTTTTCGTTGCGCTGGCGCTTGGTGTCCCCTGGGCCCCCAAAACTACGAGGCCCCCCCGTAAATGCGGGACCTTAGTTACGCCACCGGCACCCTCTGGAGAAATTGCGATTCTGATGGCACAGAAGTGTGGCAGGCCTCCTCATGAGTCCCCGACATACAAGACATTTGCTATTATTGCGAGATTTATAGTGCTAGGAGGCAAAATTTTATGCTCAGGACGCAACTACAATACGCAACCACCGCCAAACCGGGGGGCCTGCACAGTTTTAACCCATCACGATCTCTTAGTTTTCATTGAGACTACAACATATGAAGAAAAATCGAAAATCGTACGAGAGCCAGGATTGCCTATAAAATGGTGCAAGGTCCTTTAGAAAAGATGTTATTGTTAACAACCTGTAATTTAAGCCCCCGAGCACATGCAATTACTTACCAGTATACACCAACTTTGTTCAGCCGATGGCAAACGGAATGCTGTTAAATTCACTATTGAGGCACACGACAAGGCTTGAGTTCCTTTGATAGGTTCATGGTGACTTCTTGCTGTCAATAAACTGTTTAACATAGTGGGAAACGCTTCTCTGACAGTCAGGATGTGTTCACTGGTCATCAACAAAGAACACGATTGAGTTGGATTTTTTTCTCGTTGATTGTTGTACACCTACAATTCATATAAAAGCAAACACACTTATTGAAAAGGTATAAAATTGAATGTGGGAGGTTATTAGAATTTTCATTAGGAATGGAAGAAAAGATAGATTTTGGCAGGAGAAAAACTATACAGGGTGATTCATTAAGAATGTCCAATCTCTGAATTGTAGATTCTAGATCTCAAAATATGATGATTCTGCTCAACATGCCTTATGCAAATATTGCTAGTTTCCGAGATACGGGGTGTTCAAAGTTTAAATTTTGATTTTCGCAATTATTTCTTATGTTTTCACAATTTCTCTTTGAAAATTGGCAATTTTACGTTTTTTGGCATGAGGAATCATAATTTGCACTCTAATTCAACATTGCTAATAGAGAGCGCTAGTTACACTTAATTAAATCAAAGTAAACTTTTTTTGGGCTAAACTTACAACTAAAATAATAAAAAAATATTAAAAAGCATTAAATTCTACAAAAAAAAGTTACTCTTCTTTGATTCGTGTAACTCAATCGATTATCGAGTTATTTGCTTCTAAAAAGTTCAATAAATTTCAATTTTTTCATAAAAAATTTTATTATTCCTTAAATATGTAACAATAACAAATTTGTAAACAAAAATAAAAAACTTCAATGCAAATGCTCAAAATGCCCACCATTCACTTCAATACACTTTATGATATGCTTTCGTAAGTTATTCCGAAAATCAAAATTTAAATTTAAACTTTGAATCTCGGAAACTAGCAATATTTGCATAAGGCATGTTGAGCAGAATCATCATATTTTGAGGTCTATAATCTACAGTTCAGAGATTGGACATTCTTAATGAATCACCCCGTATAATTATCAAAATTAAAACAACCAATTGAAAATTCAAATAATATAAAAATGAAAATAGACATTGGTCTACAAATGACATATTTGGATATTGGAATCATTGACATTATACAAACCAGGAAAGTAATATTTCAATAATAAATAATAAGTTATAATTTTGAATAAATGAAATAATTGACATTTGTAAATAGTAGAGGTAAAAAAAAGTTTGAAGAAGGAAAATATAGGTATATAATAATTGATGTAAAATTTTAATTTTAATAAATAAAATTGGCATAGTTGATTATTTGAAAGTGTATTGAATAGTTCAATAAATATTTGAAACTAAATTTGATTTAAAATAACTTAATATTGAACACAACTCTGCAATAGAATTTTTTAGAATAATTAACAATTCAAATTGAATAAAAAATATGTATAATTGCAAGAAAATTATGAAACAATTTAGAATATTAAACATCAACGAGAGCAGTTATGAAAATCAATATAATATATCTATAAAGATCAAATAATTATTGATTTTTGTATAAGAAAATTAAAAATATTTTGTACTGACCCCGCTAGCGGCGTGTACCAATTCTTGTAACCATTCACTCGCCACGTATTCGTTTGGCGCAGCCAACAGTATACTCTTCCCCTCGATGATAACTTGGAAAGTATGCGGCCTAGCACTATTCGCAATCCTTCTAGCACCTTGACAAGAGCCATTAATTAGAGGGAACACCCTCATGGGTACCCTTTGAGATGGCGAAGATAACATGTACAAAACACCAGCTCTAAAAGTAATAGTTATTGTTAAATACATTAATTTCATCAAGACAGTACCACTAAAAATAGTAGCCAAGATTTAGCTTTCGATCATTCAACCTAACTTACTTTAATATGAAATATGCAGTTTCCCATCGAGCGGATTCTGTTTCTGGAGTTTTAAACATCAAAGGTCCCTCTTTACTAGGCCCCAGAGGGGTAGGATCTACATCTGAAGTACAATCTTGAACATTTACAATACTGTAGTAAAAATATTCTTCATCCTAAATATAGAAATTTGGAATAAAAAATTGTACTACAAAACTGGCTGGGATTATTGTAGTTGAAAGTTATCAAATGGCATAATATAATAATAAAAATTGAAGAACGTGTCACAGGACACACGGTAAGAACTTTAGTTCCTTTTGAGCCATAATCAAATTTTTTGAATCAATAAATAAATACACATATATTAATATAAGAATTTATATTACTCTGGATGAAACTTCATTTAACAATCCATATATAATCGATTATTTCTAATCGATCAACAATCGATTATTATCAATCATCATCATTTGATTAATAATCGATGATTTTTGATCGATCAACGATCGATTAAATAATCGATTATCAACAATAGATTAAATAGTCGATTATCAACAATCGATTATCATCAATTGATTAATAATCGATTATCTTCAATCGACTAATAATCGATTAACCTCAATCCTTCACCAACAATCGATTAATAACCGATTGTATATAATCGATGAATATTCGAATATTTCCAATCGATTAAAAGTCGATTGTTTCCAATCGATCAACAATCGATTATTATCAATTGATTAATAATCGATTATTTTCGATCTACGATCGAACATTATTAATCAATCTATAGTTCTAAAAAAGATCAATCTTGCAAAAAATTATGGAAATAATAGTAAAAAAGATAGAACGTGTCGCGGGACACACGGTAGGAACTTTAGTTCCTTTTAAGCAAAAATTTTTTGAATCAATAAATAAATACACATATTAATATAAGAATGTATTTTACTCTGGATGAAACTTCATCTAACAAAAATATACAGTAGTATTAATTATAAATAAAAATACAAATCTTATCATTAAGTTGATTGGCACAATAGTTATTTATGATACAAGTGCGTTAAGTTATACTTTTGCGCACGAGTTGCGAAAATGCCAAAATATTATATGGAATAAACCGTAAAAATTAACAACAAATACTTAAAAAAGAATAAAATGGGTATTTAAGGAGACCTCAGATTTTACAAAATTATGTAATACATCTGACGTTATAGATAAACAATTTGCATATTCCTCGGTGGTCGAGTAGTAAGCAAAGCAGACTCTCACGCGGTAGACCCGGGTTAGATTTCCCGCGAAGAAGTTTTTTTTTAATTGTTAATTTTATTTTTAAATAATTATTCTGCTTGATATTAATAACGACAACAGGTAGACGTTTGAAATATTTAGCAGAATATTCATTATTATAGATAATGGTACGGTACCCTTCATGAGGGAGTCCGACTGGCAACATCTACTTATAACAACATCGTATATTAAAAAGGGAAACCGTAGCATTATACAAATTGGACATTCAAGAACTGTACGTTTACCACAAAAAAATTAGTGGAAACATAAAATTGAATTGTTAAATTTTTAATTTGAAGTTATATTACAGTTTGTAGAAATTTTTATTTTCTAGATTTTTTCTTAAGTGGGTCGTAGAAAAAATATGCTGTTCGACTCGTGTGGATTGTCCATATCGCACTTGAACGATTGAGAACTCCGCCTACGGCAACGTGCTTAATCATCCGTCCTCGTGCGATATGGCCATCATATCCACACTAGTTGCACAAACTACTATTTCTATCAAAATATGCCCTTTTACATTTAAAAACAAGCTGCCAAATGTCAAATCAATTTATCCATCCAATTTAAAGTTATCGAATTAAAACATCCAAGTTTTCAAAATTTCAACACCCTGTATTTCGAAAAGTAAATGTGCTAGACCCCTTAATCCTCAAATCATTTTGCCCAATTTTAAGAGAGGAATCTACATGCAAACGTTCTAATTACCCTTAACGTTCGAGATGCTTGCACCACCTTGAAATAAATTCCGAATAAAATCATTTAAATTTCTTCGAAATGAACGAAATGTCAAAAGTGACATTTATACTTCTCGATCAGTTTAAAATATATTTTTTGCGCGATCGATCTTTTTTGTTTGTGTATTTATTACTTTTCGACGTCAGAACGGTAAGTAAATCACTTACCGACGTGTTAAACTTAGAGACCAGTAAACACAACCTACCGTCCTGACAACCGATGCTGTAAATAAACAAAAAAGATGAATAGCGCAAAAAAAATTATGGAAATAAAGTTCCAAAACTGTATCCGAATAAATTTCAAGTAAATCACCAGCACTGCGAATACCAGCTTTGCATAGAATATAATGTAGCATCGGTAGTTCATTGGTAGAATGCTACGCGGGCGGCCCGGATTCAATTCCCGGCCGAAGCATATGAATAGCTGCTTCGTAAACGAGTGAGAGAGGGGCTCAAGGCACATAACGCAGCAACGTAACGTAACGGTCAGATCTTTTGCGAATTACCCCCTGTCGCTTTGCTCCAACCTAACGTAAAGAACTAAAGTTCTAAAAGATAAATATTGCTCGTCATTAGAAGAAGAATGATGGTCAGTTCTTGCGGTAGCAAATTTATGCAGTAGAAAAATTGAGACAATAAATGAAAAAGGAGAAAACCACATAACCTCACTATGGGACAATTGTGACAGATAACGCAGTGAGAAGTGTCGGTTAAACGGTGATATGTGACGGTTCAAAAAAATGTAATTGCCAACATTAAAAGTAAAAATTTCAGCTTACCTCATGAACAGAAGTACTTTTACAAATGGATCTTCTTAAATTCACCATATCTCTCATAGTAAGTTGCCTAACAGCCGACAACCGAGGTTTATTCGTATCTTTTCTCATGGCAATTTCTAGCTGCCCTACCAAATCTCCTGTCAAATTTGTACATCCCGTGCTAACAAGACATTGCATTTCTTTATCATAATTCGAAAAATGGATAGTTTGTCCTTGAGGTCCGATTAAAATTGTGTCCAAGTCAGTATAAGGTAGGACGAAATGGTTGGTAAAAGTACCAGTTGGTTTTGAACTTGCTATATACAGCGTGTTGTCGGTTAAAATTACTAAAAGAGGTCTAGATTCGCCATCAGTTGTGTATGCGCTTCTTACGTGAAACACCTAGAAATCAGAAATGGGTATAGGACTAAATATACTGTCCAAAATATCCTGCCAAAAAACCCATCCCGTAACATCCCCTACCAAAAATATCTCTTCGCATTTCACCTTAGAAAGTATTGGATGGGAGAGATGAATGCATTGTAATGCATTCAAGAAGGGGAAGGGAATACAATCATTAGATTCACCCTTCTTAAACCAAGTAATAGACTTGTATCTTGGCTCAGAGATATTTTCATCTAAGGATATTCTTGAACAGGATTTTATTGGCTGGGGATATTTTTGGACGGGTTTTTTTTGGCAGGTTATTTTTGGACAGGATATTTAGTCGTGCTACCATCAGAAATAGTTAAATATAAAATATTAATAGTTTATTTCTAAATACAGGGTGTCCTTTTAATACATTATCTAGAGTTGTAATAACCGACATCATATTTAAGTTTAGAGATATTGAAAAAAAAATTGATAGAATGATAAATCTTCAGTTTCTTTAATGCAGTAAAAATATATGCAAAATCAGAGAACATCAAAAATGTTCTTTGCAGCACAAATTACACCTGCTTTAACTTTATTCATCTTATTTGATGACTGTCACTCAAAAAAAAATGTAATTTACACCACGCCACTACTTACGCGACTAAGGGCCGGTTTTACAATAGAGATTTATACTAGGTATAGTTATTCTGGGAATAAAGTTATACCAGAATTTATACCTAGTTTAAAACTAGTTGGTTTTACGATGCTTTCTTACACCGGTATAGAAATTCTTGGAGTAAGAATTGCCCTAAACCAAACTAAACTGTCCCTAAACCGAAGTAGAATATACGCCATCCTTGCGGAACTTGAGAGGTTTCTAAACCGAAATGGCGAACTGCGCACAACCGATGCGTGAAGTTGAGATGCACTACTGGTTGTTTTGGTATTCTGTAGTTATGTCATCAAAAGTAACGTTGCATAGTTCAGTTAGGCTACGAGTTTCGGATGATTATTTTCACCCTAGGGTGAATCATATGGATTGATTAAGCCGAGGATTAAGCGAATATAATGAAACGGTGTTTTTTCACCTTTTTCGAATGTAAATAAACACTTTTTCGCAGTTACTAGCTCCGTGGATATTAAACATAAAATAATGAATTATCTTTGATATTATACTGAAATTTCAATCAAATTTCTAATTTCCAAATGTCAATTAAATTTATATAACCGCCAGTAACCATACTCCTAGGTGCGGGAACTGAAAGAGATCCCGTTTTATAACTTATTGCGTCACAAATTACGTAATTAACATACTCCCCTATTACCGTTCTATCGCAAATATACAGTGGGAACTGAATAACAGTTCCCGTTATATCAACGGGATCTCGCGAAAAAATACCATATCGATGGTTTATTTGCAATAAGACGTAACCCACAATTCTGTAGAAATTCGGTTTTTTGTTTTAATAATGCCTATTCTTATACTGCGCATGCTTGCAATATCACGTAAGCCTACAAAAATTATATCGAACAGTATTATACAAAAAGTAATAGGACGTATCGTTCTTAAATCATTTTTAACTGCTATCAGACGTAACCCACACTGTTTACATGGTAGAATGCAACACAACAAGTCGCAGCGTGTATTTTTCTATTTGAATTGGTGTTTAATAAGAGACACTGCAATTCTTTTAAAAAAGAACAAATGGAAACACTATTTACTAAATTTTGGAAACTATCGTGGGAGGAAAAAAAGGTTCACGTATGCAGCTTAGTTGATTTCGCTGAGAAACAACGAAGTTATAGCAAGAATTCTTCGAGAAGATGGGGCTCATTTGTCTATCACTTAAGAAAGATGACGGAAAAGAAAAGATGGTGCTCTCCTGGGTTAAAAAGAGCCAACTGGGAATGGTAGAAACTACACACAAAACTGAAAATAACAACATAATTCATCAAAGCACAATAAGAACAGACCATTTAAAAAATTTTTTTGAAAGCTTACCTCGGCAGCCTTCTCATTATTGCAGGAAGGACACTTCTAAAGTGTACCTCGAACAAAGTTTTAGATCTAAAGAACAACTTTATGCGTGTTACAAAAAAAAAATGCCAACAAGACAACATGCAGCCGTACACAATTTTTCCCTTTAACAACATGTTTGACGATATGAAATTATCAATATTCAATCCGAGAAAAGACGAATGCGATACGTGCCATTCTTTTAAAATTAATCAGATTTCGGAGGAACAATATAGAATTCATATTGTGAATAAAGACAGAGCAAGAGACGAAAAAAGTGAGGATAAAGAAGATGCTTTAAAAAAATTAAATTATACTTTCACGATGGATACTGAAGCTGTAAAATTATGTCCTGTTCTAAATGTTAGCGCTGCATATTACAAAACAAAGCTTCAGATCCATAACTTTACAATATTCAATTTGGCTACACATCAATGCTCCAACTACTCATGGGATGAAACTGAAGGTGATCTGAGTGCCTCGGTATTTGTCACTTGCATAATTAAACATTTAGAAGACAAATGTTTACTTGAAAAACGAAAAATTATTCTCTATTCTGATGGCTGCGGGTACCAAAATAGAAACAACGTACTTTCGAATGCTCTGTTACATTTTTCAGTAAAACATAATGTCGAAATTGAACAAAAGTATTTAGAAAAAGGTCACACCCAAATGGAGTGTGATTCCATACATGCGCTGATTGAACGCAGATTAAAACAAAGACTGATTCACCTTCCCAGCGAATACATTAGTTATCATTCTGGAAGCACGTAAAAAACCCTTCCCTTTAGATGTTTGCCAAATGTATCATGACCAATTTTTGGATTTTGACGACAAAACAACTTTTGTCTACATCTCAATTAGACCAGGAAAAAGGACCAATGAGCCCACTGTATCCAACTTAAGAGCTATAAAGTATAGCCCTGAGGGAAAAATTTTTTACAAGCTAAGTTTTTATGATGATTATAAAGAACTTGACCAAAGAGCCAAAGAATGTAATAAAAGCAATTTTTCCACTAAACGGTTATTCAAAGAAAGATTAAAAATAACATTTTCAAAATGGCAAACCTCCAACAGCTTGAACCATTTCTTCCACAAGACACACATATTTTTTATGATTCTTTACCACATTACGACAATTAATTATTATTAATAAACATTGATTTTGTAATAAATTGTAATAATAAAAAGTAATAAAAACAATTTGGTGCTATTATGACGTAAGCCTCAAAAAAATACTAATTTAGAGAGAGAATAGGTCGTATCCCACAAAAACAATAAAAATAATTTAAAAATTGTTTTCTTTTGTTACAAATCACATTTAAGATAATTAAATAGGAAAGAAAAAAAATAATTTACAAAAATTAATTGAAATTTCGTATAATTATGCAGTTTTTTGTTCCTCCTGTAAAATTTGATATCTCAGGGTTACGTCCTATTGCAAATAAGCCATCGATATGTTTTGGTCGCGTGACCCGAAATGACAGGAAAAACGGAAGTCATTTTATAATAAAGCATCAGTTTCGACTGTTTATATCTGTCAAATTTCATACATGTCATATGAATAGTTTTCGAGAAATTGGACTGTCAAAACTTCGTAGGACACCCTGTATAATGTTGCCCCTTTCATTAATTCATTTATTTCGGTTGTGCCCAACATTCAAAGCACTTTTTATTTGTTACTATTTTCTGTGCACAAGTTGATTTAATGTCTAATCAAAAATAAATTTGTAAAAGAAGAAGGGAATACTAAATGAACACCTCTTATATCTAATTCAACAAAAATTAACTGATCTGTAATTATTTAATTTTTGTAATAATAAATACTTACTCTATGTAACTTCTCGAGCCTATTTCTAAAAATATCTTTCCTAAATTGCACAACCATCTTTTTATCTAAACTAACCGAGTAATTTTTGGCATTGTTCCTACCCGCAGCAACCTCTTTCTCTAAGTCTTGATCAATATCTTTACATTTCGGAACCTCTTTAATACCCTTTATGTACAAATTTACCACTCTTTGTATACTTTTTTGCCTACACTGGACTTTAGCATCCAACATCTTTTTCAACGTCACGTTTTTCAAGAATCTGTTGATTAAGGACGATTTTGAGCTTGAAGATTTCAAATAAGGTAATGATTTAGCTATGTCAACGTCTTCCATTCTATCTGAAGCGTTCGCTTTGTATGAATTGCTGATTGAGTAATGGTTTGTTTTGTTAATTTTTCTCTTGGGCGAACTGAGGTGTCTGGGATTTGCAGGTTCCACAAAGTCGGATATTGTTTCATTGTCCGACCATTCCATTTTAGAGGATTTATTACTTGAGGTTGAAGTACTTGGCTTTGCATCTGTTATTTGAGGTTCTTCCACTTGTTCAATTTCTGAAATTTCAGCTGTAGTTTTTACAGGGGTAGATGCATTATTACTAATTATCTCAAAATCATCTTCTAGATTAGTTTGCTGTTCTTCCCGGGCACGTCTTCTGAAGAAGTTGAATTCTTTCATTATCATTTGATAAACTGTTGAACTTTTAGGCTTTTGTTGTTGTTCAAATGTTTTCTGGAATTTGTCATATTCATATGAATAGCTAATACCTAAAACAAAAGTAAATAAAATATATGCTAGTGTTCCATTTATCAATATTCCCAACGTATAGTTTGGCAAGTTATCTGAAACTACGGGGCATCAGTAGAAGGCGAGGCATTTATGTCATAAACGTACAAATGGCGTACGGTACCTATTTTACCAGGTTAAATTGAAAATACAAAGGTAACTGACAATACCAACGCCACTGGATAAATCAATCAGTCAATAGACAGCCTAAGTCTGACGTCACAACTGTGGGCGGAGCCTATTACGGTTCCAAACAAACTCTCTTTCTATGTAAAAGTCCCATAAAGAATTTTTTATTTAGTGTTTTCATCGTTATAAAGGCAAAATAAGACATCTAGTTTCCATATTGTGTTAGAGGAACGTGCCGTTTAAGTGATTTTGTATAGGTTTTTGCCAAGGTGAGTTAATTTGATTACTAAATTAAGTTGAAAGCTTTTTGAGGTTATGTTGGTTATGTTTTGGTGATAGGTTTTTGGATAATTTCTACTATGTTTTATGATTGATAATCACTTAAATTTTAATAGTCATTTTAGTTACACACAAAAAAACATTTTAAAAAAAATTATAGGTACTTTTACTCCAGAGTATCGCAACATTTAAGTATTAACTCTAGAATAACAGTGTATAAAACCATAATACAGCCGCACTTTGAATACTGTCCTACCTTACTGTATACTTTCGATTTAAACAAATTAAGGGCACTGCAAAACATTACAGAACCAAGCAATAAGAATTGTATTAAGATGTGGCAGGCTGACCCCAGTATCTTTAGTGATGGAAACATTGGAGTGGTTATCGATTGAAAAGAGGTTGATTTATATCACATTAACCTACATTTTTATAAGATGTTGCACAATATTTTGCCAATGTTTTTTAACAAATATATAACCTATGTCAAATACATGAATATAATACTAGAACTCACAATCACTTACATATTAACATTCAAACTAAAACTTTTAATACAAAAACATTAATATTTGAAGGATTTATTGACTATAACAAGCTATCAAATGAAATAAAAGATTCACAAAGTTTGCCACAATTTAAAAGAGGATTAATGAACTATTTAGTTCAACGATGAAACTAGAATTATTTTTACTACAAATTGTTTATGATTTACTACAAATTGTTAAAGATTGAAATGTATGTGATTATTGTTTTTTTAATTGTGATAAATGCGGTATGTATTTGTTTATTTATACATTTATTATATAGGTACATGTAGTAATTTAATTTTATATATTTATTTATTATATGTTTGTATACTTTAAACTTATATACAATGTAATTGTATGTAAGTTAGGTTTTCCTATTTTGAATAAAGCTATCTATATCTGTATAATCATTATTTAGTTTGTGACTTTAACTGAATATATTTTTAGTGCCAGATTGCAAGCATTACAGTGCAAAACAAACCTGCAAATTTTTTCGGTTTCCAACAAACCAGGCTGAGAGAAACAAATGGATTTCTCTTTTAAGGTGAAGAAAGAGTAATTAGTATAATTTTTGAAGAATGTTTTATTGGAATATTTTATTTAATCACAGGCGAAAAGATAAACAACCCACTCAGTTTGCGAGAGTTTGTGATTGCCATTTTGTGGACAAAGAAAGCTTTAAGACATGTTTTGAAGCCATCTGAAATAGAATATAGAAATAAGAATACATAATACAGTTTAGATGGTTTCAAACGAAATAAACTAGCCAACATAACCTCAAAAAGTTTTCAACTTAATTTAGTAATTAATTTAACTCACCTTGCAAAAACCTATAAAAAAACACTTAAAAGGCACGTTCCTCTAACACAATATGGAAAATAGATGTCTTATTTTGCCTTTATAACGTTGAAAACACTAAATAAAAAATTTCTTATAGGACTTTTAAATAGAAAGAGAGTTTGTTTGGAACCGTAATAGGCTCCGCCCACAGTTGTGACGTCAGACTTAGGCTGTCTATTGACTGATTGATTTATCCAGTGGCGTTGGTATTGTCAGTTACCTTTGTATTTTCAATTTAATTTGTTTTTTTAATTTGTTTGGAAGTCCAGTTCAGGCTCCGCCCACAGTTGTGACGTACTTGGCACTTAGGCTGTCTATTGACGAAGTGAGAGGGAAGAACACACGCACGCGCTTGCCAATAAGAAAAATCCAAGGAAACGAGCACATTAAAGAATTAACGTTTAATCATACTGTTAATATTGTTAATAATAAAAAGTCCCTTTTCTAATTATTATCACTACATACTTAGCACTTTAGCTTTTTCATAGTTAAACGTAGCAATATGGAATGATTTGCATTCCTTTCACGGCTGCAGATAAACTTGCCAAAGTATAAATATGAATCGACAAAAACAGAACTAAAATATAAGAAATAAATAAAAACTGTTGTGTTCTAACTAACCTTTATGTTCATAAACATTACTGTCGCAAAGAATAATATTCCCGGGTAAATTTTGTTGGACGTTTGGATAAGTGGGATAGAATCCTTCACTTTTAGTCAACTTCAAATTATTCTTAGCCTCGTTTAATTTGTTCACAGCTGGTGGTGGTATCTCAATAGTTTCGAAACATCTAAGTTTCAAATCGCCCATAGATTTTCTATTCGATCCGTCATGGGAAGACGAGTATACTGACAGATCTTCCTGTCCCTCCGGCACTCCACGTTCGGCCAACGGTACAGAAGAAGAAAAGTTCAATATATTTTTCAAGCTACCAAAAATATTAGTATCCAACAAGTTGGTTTCCGATTTTTTCTTCTTAATAGTAATTTCTTCTTGAACAATGTTAGTATCTATATATTTTTTGGTATGTTTGGATTTTTTTAGACAACTTGATTTCGGTTTCGATTTCAAACTGGGTTCCTTCTTTACGAAAGTTTCGTCTGAATCTTCTTCATCAATGGAACTTGTTGAGCTGCCTGTTGAACTTGAGGATGTTGATGAATTTTTGTGACGGTTTATGTAGATGTCAGATTTAACTTCACGTTCTGCAGAAGGTTTTTCATAGTAAGGTGCGTCACCTTCAGCTGCCCAACTGTATCTACCTGCAAAATATAGATCTTGTAGGATCGATAATAAATTCCGGTTGACTGATACTGTCTAAAATTACATTTCATAATATGGAAAAAAATATATATATACTTTGATAATTTATATAAAACAACAAAATTACCTTTTATGACATCTGGTTTTCTAATGAAGCCTCTTTGGAAAAAACTAAGTGATACTTCAGGTTCATGGGTAATAAACCCATGATTTATATGAATATCATCTATTTTTGTGCTATTCAATATATCTTCATGGAAGGAAACCCTCTTTTTAGGAGTATCAGATTTTGACTTTTTCTTACGTTGTCTTCTAAAAACGATTTGTTCTTCACACTTGTTATCACTAATAGGGATCTCTTCGGAAACTGTTTGTATGGGTAATACAGGTTGGGTTTCTGCAATTTCTGTGTTAAGAGTTAGTCTCAAGTTTTCGTTAACCTCTTCAGAGAGACTGACATGCATATCTGTATTTTCTACAGTTAAATTTTTATTTTGAAGTGTGTAATCTAACAGCTCATAGCTTGTTAAAGAAACGTTCATGATGTCAGGATTTTCAGCATTTTTAATAGGGTGTTCCATTTCAAATACATCGTCACTGAATGGCTGATGCTCCAATTGAGGACTATGACCAATATCATATTTCTTATCATCAAAGTAGCTTGGAGCTGAACTGGACAACTTTTTGTATTCTTCATACACATTTTGATTGATTATATCACTTTTAGTCATAACTCTTACCTCTTCTATATGAAGTTTCTCAGCATCCCGTTTTTCTTCTTTAATGTGGTGCTCTTGATGAGTAAAATCGCTAGCATTGTATTTATGACTAATTTTGTTGCAATCTGGCGATATATTTTCTATTTCACAGACATATCCACTTACTGACATAACAGATGTTAGATCACTCTCACTGTCGAGTAACTGAACACCAGAATCTACTGGAGATGACAAACTGGATACAGTGCTTGATGTCATTTGGGCATCTGTATCTTGCAATTTTTTTGGAAAATCATGGTCTTGGGATTTGACATCAAATGCTTGTACGGAGAATTCCATGCTACAAAAAAGAAAATGAACAAACCTACATAAGTATACAGAGAGTCAATGTTGTTTTCAGATGTTGGTGGACAAAGAAGATTTTTTCATGTAGGTAACATATCATAATATAACCAAATAATGTATGCCCTACATATTTTTCAAAAGTAGTAAAACTTACAATGATAGTAAGATTTGAAACTCTTGTTATTCTATATCTGTGTATTGCAACCTGAATATGAAATACACTATAAGTATTTGGTTGCAGTTTTGTGTACAAAAACTGTCCTGACCTAATGATTCTTTCTTTCATTGTTATTATCCAGTATAATTATTTTGGTTTTAAATATAAGAAACCAAAATTGATGGACAATAACTGTAAATAGAACCAATAATAACATGGCATACATCCAAATTTCTATTCAGCATACGCATATTTACAGGTGCTTTCTTTTAAACAGACATTGAGTTTTGCTACTGCACAATAATATATACTTAGTGATTTTAATTCACATTAATCAATGACACACAGTGCAACTTTGTATAGCAAAAATTACTTTTACCTAAACAGTATGGAGTTGGCTTTAAGCCAGGAACAGCTTATATAGTGAATACTACTAAGGAATAAAATAATTAACATTATTACTATCCCCAAAATACAATTTCCTACTTAATATGGTTGTTCTTGTGTATAAGTTGAATAAAATATCACTTATCAATAAAGAAAAACTAATTAGTATTAGTGAAAACAAACAAGTTGTTAGATATTATAATAAACATTTGTCACCAATTTAGAGCAATTTGTTGTTTATCTAATTTTTTTCATCTTTCAGCATTAAAGCAAGTACATATTTTTTAAACTGTTATTATAATATATGTAATGTCTTTTACATTATTCTGATAATGGTTGGCTGTTTAGAGTAATACCAATAAATAATAGTCTACACACTCATATTACTAATGTGTATGTTGAGAATATATTTTTGCATATGAATGAGTTGATGAACAAAAATCACTATCAACAGTATTGATATATTGAAAGCTTGGGTTGGACTTACTTTATTGATGTTGTACAATATTTCCTTAAATTAGAATTTGGTGACACATAATTATTGCACTTGCACTAATGAAACGTCACACTTGCCGTATTTTTATTCTATGCATGAAGAAAAGAATATATTATGGAGCATGCGTTTAGTATATTTTACGTTGTACATTTTCTCATTGATTTTCTTAAACACTTTTTTTTACCTTCAAGCTTCAAAGTGACACGGAACCAAAGCTCCCACCGCATATCTTTGAGCTGTCATAACTTGCTGTTTTATGTCATTACGTACTTAAAGCTGGCTGCATGTGTACCAAAACATGGCCGCTTAAAGGTGGCCTTGTCTTCTTATTCATCCTCCTTTTTGGTAATAATTCAGGAGATAATTTGCCCAGTATATGAGGTGGCCTTGTTTCCTAGCTAGTTAGCTAGTATTATATGTTGCATTAAATTGAGTCTTCTTCCTTAGCTCGTAAACTTTTCATTTTTTGTTGCAAAACCTTTGCAGTATGAACATTATTATTAAATATTTGTTATTCATCAAGTTGTTAAATAGAACGGGAAGGATACAAACAGTAAAACGCATATTTATTCATCAAATATAAATTTATTTTGTCATGAAACTACAATACAAAAAAGGTGATTTTATAGAAAAAGTGACTAATACTAGTCTTACATTACAGCCTTTTCAAAGAAATTGGAAGTAAATTAATTACTGGCCTTTTTTGAATAATAATTGCGCATGCGTTCCGGCCATTTTCACTGCAACTTTCAGGCTTGAAAAATATAGAACTGTTTCAAATTTTCAAGGTTATTCACGCGCAACTTTACGTATTTTTAGTGATTTTAGATTTTGACAACATAATTATGTGTTGGTTATTCGGTATAATAAGCCCACTATAAAACATAGAAGAGACAAGAGCACGGCAAGAGGCAAGTAAGTGGCAAGAACAGCAGTAGTAGTGATTGCCGGAAGTAAAACTTTTGTTTTTTCTGTATTCATTTCCAACTTTTTTTGTTGGATTAAATTGTTTTTAAATTCCAATCTTGAAATTCTTCTTATTTTTCTAATGTGATAATAATGTCAAATGTCAAAAAAATCTTGGAAAGTTGCAGCAAATAGGCTCAAATGTAAAAGACTGGATTCTAATTTTGCATGCAATTTATATTGCCTGCAATAAAGTTGCTGCAAAAAGGCTATAATGTAAGACTAGTATAAGAAGACCGGAGAGTGATGACTTGTACTGTCTAATTTTAGTGACAACAGTCTATTATTTTTCATAAGATACATTCAATACATTATATTTTGTGTTAGAATGAAATTAGTAATAACTGAAAAATAATATAATCAGGTACAATAACTTTTGGTGCTTCATTCTAATTATTCTAATTTTATATTTTAGAACTTTAGTTCTTTACGTTAGGCTGGAGCAACCGGGGGTCGCGGCGCAAAAGATCTGACCGTTACGTTACGTTGCTGCGTTATGTGCCTGGAGCGCGTGGGCTCTCTCCTCATTCTCTCTCTCTCGGCGCAAAATGTTGATTGTCAGCATACATTATATTATTAATTACAGTTAATAGTTTTCTAGCTTCAATACGAATTAAATTATATAATTTTTAGAAATTACTGGAAGTGTAAATAGTGTATAATATAACATAAGTGCAAAGTGATTATTATGGAAAGTACTTCGAGTGAAAGTGAATCAACAGAAAAAGAAAATGGCAATACGTAAGTTAACAAAATTTATATCGTATTTTTGTTAAATGAAGTTTCATCCAGAGTAAAATAAATTCTTATATTAATATGTGTATTTATTTATTGATTCAAAAAGTTTGATTATCGCTTAAAAGGAACTAAAGTTCTTACCGTGTGACCCGCGACACGTTCTTCAATTTTTATTTATATTTAGAAATTTCACAAATCAAAAAACGCTGTATACAATATTATACCAGTCTTCTGTGATTTATTTGGGGGAGATATAGTTTAGAAACACCGAAAGTTTTTGAGTCTCACTTGAGGTAAAGGTAGCTGCGTTTCTGTTTTTCAAATTTATAAGGACTCTAACCAAATTAGGTGCAAATCTCAGATGTATATATTTACCTTAAATGAGACATTCTACAAAAATTCCATTATTATATTATTATAACAAATGAATGTTTATATACAGATCAAATAGAAATTAAAAATGTGAATGTACTTAAAAATGTTCAATCCATTCCTTTTTTTTAAATTGTATTGAACATTGAGAGTGGTAGTAAATACTGTAACATTTTAGATAAATTAACGAACATTTAAATTTTTGAAATCTGACTGTGGTTTCTCTTTGAATAATAAGTTATTTGTCCTAGATTTTGTTTAAAATGTTTCGTATTTTTTTGTTCACTCTTTATATGGAAGATATATACAAAAGTGATTAATATTCAAATATCACAACTATACGGATAACTCTAAGAGTATATTATAGGTATGTTTGTAAATTGCAATTACTAAGAAGTTACAAAAACCCGAAAATATACCTGTCTATCTACTAACAGAAAATAACCGCAATGTATATGGTACACCGTGGATATTTTGAAAATTTTATTATTTCTTTTTACGAAATCGTATTCACTGGGTTCAGTGGAAATTAAAGATACTCTTTAAAAAGCTTTGACTTCAATAGATTATCATTTTTCTACTCCTATCCAATTATACAGTGCGTTGAACTTGTTATGAGTTTTGACGGAAATTTGGTGATATCTTTTCAAATACCCTGTATAACAGATTAATACCTGATATTGTTGTAATGGGAAGTGGAGAAGATTTCAGTTTTAAAGTAAAATATTGAGTGCTTCATTTAAAAATACATAACTTTGATCTGCTCCGAATTTAGAACATCCTGTAACATGAAGCTTGAAGCTTTCGAAATTTTTATAATTAACTTCTTTTTGTAGAGTTCATATAATAACCTTTTTGGTGTGCGGCAGCGTTTGTTAATGTTCTTCTAGCACATTACGATGGAAGAAATGGAAAAAGGGCAGGTCTGTAATTAATCCTAATCAAAATATCACAACAATGAACCGTTTAATTGTATTACAAACGTTAACCCTCAACCGGGAGAATTTACATAATTCAAAATAGGATGCACCTTTCGTAGCGGCAATGTGTCTTACGACTTTTCTTAATCTCCCGCTGACAGTTCTCGTCAAATCTGTACTTTGTTTTTTACGGTCAATTATTATTATATAAAAAGTGAATATTAATCTTATTGTTTTATAATTATACTTAAATAATACAAAAATATGCGTATAGTTGAAATAATACCCTTCTTGGTGTGCGTCATCGATTGTTAATGTCTTTCTAACACATTACGTAGGAAGAAATGGAAAAAAGGCAGGTCTGTGATTAATCCTAATCAAAATATCTCAATAATGAACCGTTTAAATGTATTACAAACGTTAACCCTAATCTTTGACTTACAAAAATTTGATTGGTTGATGTTTAGATTACGCGCAAGCTCAAGCTATCAATCGAGAGTTTAAAATAGGTCTGTACTTTGTTGTTTACGGTCAATTATTATTTATGAAAAGTGAATATTAATCTTATTGTTTTATTTATATGAATAATACAAAAATATTCATGAATACACGGAAAAACATCAGTATTTTGAAAGTACTCAAGTATTTTCAGTTAGAAAAAGAAGCTGGTAATTATTAATTGCATAGCCTTTTCGAATTTGGGTAAATACAATCCTGATGATCTTATTTGTCAAATTTAAAGTTAGGTATATGTCAAAATAGCAAATAAAATAAACGACATACCCAAAGCCCGTATATACGTCACAAACGATGACGAACTCCAAGAAGGGTATTATATGAACTAAGTAATAGCTTCATGCACTTTATAACACTTATTAAACACCCTGTATAGCAAAGCGGAAATTAAGTTTAAGAGTGCGCAGATATTTAAATTATTACAAATAAATTGTATGTATCTATACATTATAATAAATAAATCTAATTTTTTCTTATTCTTTTGGGAATCAAACCACAATAATGACAACGGTAGCTCGAACGCTACCGAAACGTCGGAATAAAAAATAAAAAACATTATTGTGGTTTGATTCCCAAAAGAATAAGAAAAAAGAATAAGTAATGCCACAAAGAACTTACAGAAGATAAATAAATATAAATTCACTTTGGACTGCTTTGTAAATTTGGTTTAATTATTTATTTTAATTAACAGATATTTGATAGTGTATTTTTACATAATCTTTCCACATTTGAAAAATGATGAATAATTATTGATGTTTTCCACACTAGAAGCCACAGCGTTTTCACATGTATAAGAAATATTAAGTAAATGCTAATGTTTCTTAATCTAGTAAAACCCTGTATGTCGAAGTTTTAATACTGGAGATTAATTTTATTGAACCTACTGAATTTATCTTTGGGATATTTTTTTTATAAATAAATCAAAAATCAATTCGTTTTAAAATTTCAAAAAATGGTTCTTTTATTTGGTCTTTTTTT
>CAJUYG010001066.1:47291-57362 GCA_910591675.1 Galerucella calmariensis
AAGGAAGATGTGAAGCTAAAATCCTAAAGGCTCTTACAAAAAAAGACTTCCAGCATTGCTTTGATGAATAGAAAACTAATGGAACGGTGTGTGGCAAGGAGAGTACACTGAGCATTCGATTGTAGAATTATTTAAAAAATAAAACTCCTTTTTACAGGCAGTCTAGCTATTTAATAGCCAGACCTCGTAAAAACATCAGTTTGGACTGGTTCTAGTTGCCAAATTTCTTATGAACAGTTTTCAAATTATTGGATATGTCAGAACGTAATAGGACATCCGGTATATCAACTTTCCTATTATTCAAATTACATAATTACATCTTAATTTCTCAATACTATTGAATGTCACTGATCTCTTTTTTTGCGAGGTACATAATTACTTTTGCGAAAAAACACAATTTTTTCTAAGCTAAATCCTATTCGCATCAACTGAATTTTATTCAATTGAAATAAAGCCGGCATGTCCGATTTGACCTTGTTTAGTCATTTCGTTACCTGACCTACCTTATGTATGAATAATTTACCATTGTTTCTAAGCCAGCTGTCAGAACACGCTATTGATGTTGACATTGAATAATACGGTTTGGAAACAACTCAGGTGATTTAGGAATGGCGAATTTTATAAAGCTTCAACTTTAATCTACCTAAAATTATAAAAGCCACTTTGGCAGTGGTCGAGGATCTACGCCAGACGGGCAGGTTTTTAGATAGCAGAGAGAATAATTTTAATTCGCTATTTGAAAAGTTTTTGTTTAGTTCTAATACAGTGTGGAACAGTATATAGTGTGTGTCAAGTGAGAGTGGCCAATGCCCACTTTCTTATTTCAAATACAACCCCCGTGTATTATTTATTTTTTTCATTAAGTGTCCAATAGGGCGTGAACTTATTGAGGATCAGTTGATGTATATGTACATATCACTTTTTACATAACGATTTTATGCTAAATACCAAAAAAAGTGTCAATGTTCCTCAATATTTTTTTTGTCGGTCACTATAATAAAAATATAATAAAAATGCCATTAGTTTAAAATACGCGCTCAACCAAAAATGACTGATGACATAACGAGTACGTTCATAATTGGTTCATAATAAATATATCGAAAACTGACAGTGTACCTGTCAGTCAGACGACGGAGCAAACCCTTCTCGTGGTGCGTTTGTGAATTAATTTTTATTTTTGTCTTAAATTTGGCTAGTAGTGGAAAATATTGTATATTATATTATTATTTAGACACCGATTCAAAGAAGAAGGGGCTAAAGAGAGTCTACGTCATCGTTTCGAGAGTTAATCGATATGCCAGTGGAGTGGAGAGAGAACGCACTAAATTCTGTCATAGTTTAGTGTGACTGTCATATCCCATTCTTCTTTGAATCGTACTCTACTCACTGCTCACATTAATTCCAAATTTTTGCACTGTCTTGATACGAGCAATGACAATACAATATAGTAGTAAAATATAGGGTTAATGAACACTCTATATAACTTTACCTAACCTAACCTAAACTTTTTTGGGTATCTTTTATAATGACAAACCTAATGAGCTTTATTATACTAACCAATCACCCTGTATACTGAATTATAAAAAAGTGGGATTTGTAAAACTACCTCAACCCAAACGAAATGATTCAGTGCTGAAATCTGAAATTCTCTTTAGACTGGCTGCAGTGTAAACAATACAACATAATGGTCTTACAAAAGATGAAACTCGCCACGCAACACTGCGTTGATACATCTTTAACGCGGAGCTCAAGTAAATTATTTCTTCAAGTTTGAATCATGAAATGAAATGTCACAGTCGGCAACAAGGGGGATTGTGGAAAATTCTTGAATTTCCAAAAAAAAAAAAATTAATTCCTTGGAAAATGTGATAAAATTTCAGTTCTTGGTGTGCGTCATTGTTTGTGACGTACCTATATCCGGTTTTTGGGTATGTCGTTTAATTTATTTGCTATTTTGACATATAGCTAACCTTAAAATTAATAAATAAAATCATCAGGACCGTATTGAGCCAAATTCGAAAAAGTTATGAAATTAATAATTACCAGCTTCTTTTTTTAACTGAAAATACTGATCGTTTTATGTGTATCTAGGCATATTTTTGTATTATTCAAATAAATAAAACAATAAGATTTTCATTTTTCATAAATATTATTTGATCGTAAACAACAAAGTACTGACGAGAACTGTCAGTGGGACAGTAGAAAAAGACGTAAGAGACATTGCCAATACCAAAGATACGTTTGCATCTTATTTTGAATGAAGTAATTTCTCCCGATTGAAATGTCGCGCTTGCGACTAAATAGAGATACCTAAATGTATTAATTAGAATTCAAATGAGGCGTTTAAAACATTTTGAAGAGCGAAAGAATTACTTAAGTGTCCCAATTATAGTATTTTAAATTGGAACCAACTAAGTGGTCAACGAATTTATATGGTCTATTGTGTCGTTTAAATGATTTACATCAGTTATATACTCACTCGCCAGTGGCGCAATGACTTAGTTTTTATGGTACCATACCATTAGGGTTAAAAACGAACCCTATTACTAAGCTATCTGTACGTCTGTCACCAGGCTGTATCTCATGAACCGTTATAGAACAGATTAAATTTTCACGCTTTAACAACAAATACTAAAAACAGCATAAAATAAATATTTAAAAGTAACGTTTTTAAATATTTATTTGCTTTTTTCTGTTTGATATTGATGCGTTAACGATGGTCTAGTTTCTAGTTGTTTAAAGCGCCTAGGAAACGGTAGATTGTGAGTTAGAAAATCGCCAAGCGGCCTAATGTTTTTTTTAATTTGTTATGTATTAAGCCAAGCTAAATAAATTATATTAGATATGGTACGGAACCAATGATTATAGAATAAAAACCCTTCGAGCGAGTCTAACTCCCAATTGGTCGGTTTTAATTATTATAACTATTTATTATTATTATTATTAGTGTGTATTTTAACTACCAGACGGCGTGACTTAATTGGTTAGTTCTTAGTTCCCAATATAATATAGAGTTTTGAAGAATGAATCAACCTGTACATAGTTTCTAAAAAACATCAAATAAGCTACAACAATGATTTTATATTTTTGGATATTTCTATTTGTTTTACATATTTTCACATTTCCGTTTTTGTCAGCCAATCAGCCAACTCTGATGTGATTAAAAATATCCTGTTTTCTAGCAAAAAAATTATGATCTCTTGAGCAAATACTACTAAATAAACTAATATAAAATGATTGTACGATATTATGTAAATCCATACATCTATCATGGTAACGTTTTGCATATTATGAATGGGAGTGACTACAATCATCCATCAGTTTAATGATATTAAAACTTGTACTCGAATTACTAGATATGTTAATAAGCTTATTCAATGGATTCGAGAGGAATTGACAATAGCTAAATCTTTAAAGAGCATTAAAATGTTTAGTTTGTTATTAGAATTGATGAATAAGTATAAAATTCTATTAATATTACCACTTTCTAATGCTATATTAAATGTAAATTGGATATATACTCATAATATTCATTTTTTTCCTTACTGAGTTATAGAGAAATAAAGTTAGAAATTGCTTTTTCAATAATAATTTTTTTTCAGCAATCTCACGCATCCACGAACTTCATTCTAGGTAAGTGAGTTTTCCAATTTTTAGTCTAGGTATAGGTGTATTATTTTTTAGTTGAATATTATATAAACGGGTACATATAAACTAAATTCGACTGATCGTAAAACTGATGATACTAATGTTGACAAAAAGTTTTTTAAATTCCAAAATTAATAAAAAAAATATTTCATTTTAACAAGACAAAAAAACGTAAAAACAAGTTGATAATTAATTGTGAAGTCAAGGAACATTACACGTCAAAAAATCAATACTTGTGCAAGTGAATTTCTGGCATGCAATCTCTCTCAAATAAAATAATGTTTGTATTATTTACTCCTGTGTCCTGTACTCCATGAGTTAATGTTTCTTTTCTAGCCAGTTCCCGATTTTCTCTCTTATGCAATCTAATGTGAATCCACAAAACGGTTCCGGACCTATGAAGCCTCCTATAGACACTTGTCAGTCTATTAAGGGATTCTTTCCAGTTTTTTATCAGTCTAGACTTAGTTGTTGGATTGCTGATAGCTTTAAGCAGAGCCTGGTAAAGCGGAAATCGTATGTGCTTGAAACACAGACGAATATATCGACCAAGGTCGAAAAGTAGGCTTTGAGGAAGCCAGATGGTGAATATACCGTAAATGAGGGGGAAAGAGTTCGACTCTTACTAGAAACTCATTTTCCAGGGAGTACCCCAAATAGGGGAGATAATCCTCTCGAAGTTCACAATAGGCCTTCAAGAGAAAGTCAAAAAAGCCAAACACATTTGTAGTAACGATAGGTTGAAATGGGCCATGAACACCTTTTCACCTTTCAAGGCACCAGGAGCAGATGGAATTTTCCCAGCAATGCTCCAGAAAGGACAAGACGAAATTCTACCACATCTGGTTAGAATTAGTCGAAGCAGCTTAGAACTGGTTTATATACCTGAAGCATGGAGAAGGGCAATAGTAACCTTCATTCCAAAAACTGGAAAAAGGGACACAACAAACCCCAAATCCTTTAGACCAATTAGTCTAACATCGTTTGTACTCAAAACGATGGAAAAGGCTATTGATAACCATGTTAGAACGGAAATCCTAGAGAGACTACCTCTCCACCCATGTCAGCATGTCTACCGGGCAGGCAGATCTACGGAGACAGCACTGGTACAAATGACGGAGGATATCCGAGGTGCTCTAGACAACCAAGAAACTGTAGTATTTGCATTTTTGGACATATAAGGAGCTTTTGGCAATACTCCACATGAGGCAGTCAGAAGAGCATTGAACAGAAGAGGTGTAGACAGCACAACATCCAAATGGATGTCGGAACTGCTCACCACAAGAATAGCAGAGACGAGAACGAGAAAAGACATTGTCTCCATCTGCACTACCAGAGGATGCCCACAGGGAGGAGTAGCATCCCCATTAATGTGGAGTCTGACGGTTGACGAACTCCTGTGTGATTTGACGGATCTCGGAGTATCCTGCCAAGGCTATGCCGATGATATTGTCATAACAGCCAGGGGGAAATTCGAAAACACCCTTTGCGATATTGTACAAAAGGGTCTGAACTATACAAATTGCTGGTGTAGGCAAGTGGGACTTAGCATCAACCCCACTAAAACCATCCTGATAGCCTTCACTAAGAAAAGAAAACTCAACCTCAAAACCATAAAACTTGATGGGAACGAGATTGAATGGAGACAAGAAGTCAAGTATCTAGATTTAACTCTAGACAGTAAACTCCTGTGGAACAAACACGAAAAGGAGATTACATACAAGGCAAAAAATGGCCATAATAGTGTGCAGGAATCTGGCGGGAAGAAACTGGGGCTGTAACCCAAAAATTCTAAGCTGGATGTACACTGCCATAGTGAGACCAATCATCACTTATAGAGCCATTGCGTGGAGTAGTAGAACTAGCCTATTGTCGACGAGAGAAAACCTCTCCAAAATTCAAAGACTAGCCTGTATATGCATTACAGGAGCAATGAGAACATGCCCAGCGGCAGCCATGGAAGTGATTCTCAACCTCACCCCTTTACATATGGTGGTGGAAAGTGTTGCAGAAAGAACAAGATACAGACTAAGTAGAGAGGGAATCATTAAAAAAACCCACCTCCTCACTTCTTAGAAATCGGACAACTTGGGACGGTATGATGAAAAAGTATAACTTTTCAAAGAAATTCGTTACGGAAATGAGCAACAAGAAGGAATGGGATGATCCAAATACCATTACCAGACTTGGAAAGAATGCCATTCAATGGTACACAGACGGCTCAAAAGCAATAGAAGGAACTGGGATAGGAGTGTTCGGACCAGGAACCAAACACTCCGAAAGCTTGGGAAAAACCCCAAGTATCTTTCAAGCGGAAATCCACGCCATAAGAAAGTGCGCCCATTTCAATATTGATAAAGGGTACAGAAGACAAAGGATTATCATAATGTCGGATAGTCAAGCAGCCATTAAGGCACTGAGCTCTTGTGTAATCAGTTCCAAAATGGTGTGGGAATGCCTAGACAAACTCAATGAACTAGGCGAGAACAACATAGTCACCTTACTATGGATTCCAGGACACACTGGAATAGAAGGAAATGAAATAGCAGATGAAATAGCAAAGAGGGGGACTGAACCCTTTTGCGGAATCAGCCCCAATGATATATTGGAAGAAATAAGCAAAGCCGAGAAAAAGAGAAGATCTGACCATTGGAAAGATTTAGGGCATATACAATCAAAGACTCTTCTAGGTGACTACAACCTGTTGAGATCAAAAGAATGCATAAGTCAAAATAAAACTGCGCTAAGAGTTTTAACAGGGATCCTAACAGGACATTGTCGCCTGAATGGGCACCTGAAAAAGCTCAAAATAGTGGAGGAAGAAGAATGCAGATTTTGTGGAATGGAAGAAGAAACCTCCATCCACATACTTTCCAACTGCACAACACTCCAGAATCCTAGAGCACAGCACCTAGGAGATTACTGGATAGAAGAGGAACATTTGCCTAAGTTGAAGCCTGCAGATATCCTAAAATTCCTCCGGGAAATAGTACTAAAGGAACTACTAGTTTCTGAGACTCTCCTCAGAAACTGAGTAGAAGTAAGGGGGCACAATAGATCTTTGAGGTCTCAGTGAATGTCACCCCAAACACACACATACACATCGACCAAGGTTTAAAAGAACATTCTCTTTATAGGTCCTTTTATACCAGCCCCAGCGCCATGGTTTGTTTTGGAACCATCAGTGAACCAGGAAGGTGAATATATTCTCCGGTGTCATGCTATCAAAACTCATGTGAAATACGAGTTATTCTAGCATTGTCCCAGTTGTATTAGCGTGTACTCGAAAATTGTTGGAGGGCCATAAGTCTCAGAATTTAATATGTTCACTGAGCTGGGCATCTCTGTGCTCCACCACCAGTCTAGTGTTTCGTAGGTGATCGTTGGCCTTATCACAGTTGTGTGATACAACATCTGGTCGTATTCCCCATAACTCTTCTGCATTACCAGAATAGCGTAGTCGACCTGGTACTTATTTTTTCTAGGAGTGCCTTCCAATTCAGTTTGGAATTCTACAAGTATGTATATTTGACTGTCAACCCTAATAGATCTTTCCAATGGTCAGATCTTTCGGCTTTACCTATTTCTTCCAGTATAATATTGTAATGTTTTTCTTTTTTATTTGAACTGTTTTTTACCGTGAGATAAAATTATACGCTCACTATGGCTAATTACTATTGATTTATTGAAGAAACACTTACACACTATAATAAACTTAATTTATATACACACTACTTAATGTCTACTAATTTATTTACACTCGGTATAATAATTGTCCTAATTTATCTTCAACACTATTTATATTCACTATCTGTTCACTCACTGTATACTGAAACTGTTTACTGGTTCACTGTATACTGAACAACTCCCCGACTTACTCAAAAACCCGCGTATATATAGTTCTTCGTAACTCCAGAACATTCTTGAGTATACCACCTCTGCGTATACTTTATAATTCGAGCACATTCGTGAATAAGCCATTGTATGGTACGCTTCGAGAACAGTCTGAATATTACCTGCGAAAGAACCTTTCTAGAAAGGTCGCATTCATAGTTTGCGACAGGACCGGCTTCTGAATCAGTGAGTTCGTAACAATATTAATTCCGATAATCCTCTTTTTATATACCAATCTTTTCTGTTGTTCTAGAACCATCTGTATATCATTCAACTCATTTCTTCCATGTCTAATATTCATTAAGAAGATATTTCATTGTGTAACATGTCCCTGTTACAAAATGAGTGCTTTCGGATAAATATGAAATTTTGTGAGACACCACAATATAGTGCATATTAATTTACCAAATACGCGGCTGTCAATTTAATTGTCACGTTGACATTTAAATAAGAAAACTTTCTATATTTCTGTAATGCTTAATAGGAGAGACACAATATATTCTCACTGAATATGCATTGAATATTATGAAAATGCATGTGGCAACTCTCGGAGACATTGGAGGTGAACTTCATTTCAAATGTTTAAGATGAAATATGAAAATTATGTTCAGCGTTTCATCGTTTTTGACATTTTTATATATTTAAAAAATATACGAACCATCTCACTCTTCTTGTTTTATTACTTCTATAATAATTGCGCTATTTAAATAGAAGTTTTAAAGGCCAGTTTTCGTACAGTAAACGGTCGAGTATACAGGGTGTCCCACGACGAGTTAAAACAATCTGTATATGGCAAAATACTCATAGTGAAATCATGAAAATTTCTACGTTTCGGTTTTCGGATGCGATCATTTTAACTAAAATATTTTCAAAGATGGCAGAGTTCCGGTTCTACCGGACGTCGACTGTAACTTTGTTATTTTAAATGGAACACCCTATATATTAATACATTTTTAAAATCTACGTAAAATTTTAGTATACTTTTGTCTAAAAATGTTTTTCAATAAATGCATATGTTTTGAGTTATTAATTTTTTTTTTTTTAAATTTGACGGTTGCAGACCCTTACAAATTATTTTTTCAAGAGGATACCCTTAAAGATATGAAAATGGTTTATGTTCGGTTGCTTTTAGCAAGGTCAGACCTATTTGAATCTATGTTGAAATATTTTTCATTTCATACAGGGTGTGTATAGAAAGTGTTCAAAGTTTCAAATTTCTTTTTTTTTAAATACCCGGTTTTTTCTATTTTAATGCATTCAGGGGTAAAAAATAAGGCAAATTCATGTATACTTTCCTATACCTAAACCTTACCGTTATCCAGATATTAAATGGTTTCTGTAAATTTTTAGAGATGCTGGATATCTTACTGCAAATAAAGCACATAATGTTCTTGTAACAACTATGCCATATTTACCATGTATTAAAAGCAAATTCACATAATCTTTTTTATTTCAAATATTTTAAACCTTCAATATCTGGATAACAGTATCCTCGTAAAAAAATAATTTACAAGGTTCTGCAACGGTCAAAATTTTCACAAAAAAATCAATAATTCAAAAAGTATGCATTTGTGGAAAAAAGTTTTCAGACAAAACTATACTAAAATTTTACGTAGATTTCACAAATTTATTAATATACAGGGTGTTCTATTCAAAATAATAAAGTTGCAGTCGACTTCCGGTAGAACCGGAAGTCTGCCATCTTTGAAAATATCGTGGATCGTATCCGAAAACCCGAACGTAAAAATTTTCATGATTTTACTATACCACCGAATAGTAACAACGAACATTAACAAGACAAGAAGGGTCACTCTCCGTCGGAACTTTCATGTCCAGCTTACACAAGCGCGCCGACGATTTCGATAAATTCCTGGAGCCGTGCACGTGCTCGTGCTTATACGAGGTTGATGCAAACCGCTAGCGATTAAAACGAATAAACGTTCACTTACCAGGGTGATTTAAAAACATCTAGCAATAATTGTTATTGTAACCTATTCCGCTTAGTGGGAATTGAAATAAAAAAGGGAATATCGTCGGGCTATTTAATTGGTGAATCTAAACATAATTACAAAAAGGATTGGTAGCAAAAATGAAAATTACATCAAAAATTAATCATGTAGTAAGTTACAGATGAGACTAGTAGGTATAAAAATTAACAATAAAATGTTTGCAAATGCCAACTTGAATAGGTATTCTAATATAGAATGTATACAGGTCATTACAGGCTGTTTCAAATCCGGGGCGCATTTAGGCAAAACGTACCACATATTAACCATTGCTCTAAAATCTGCCGTGCTGATTGGTCCGCGACTAAACGCGGTACGTTTTGTCTAGATAGGGTCGAAAGCAGGTACGGATTGCCCTCGTATTAGAATCTATTCACGCATTTCATACCTGTTATTGTGCGAGCTGATTAGCGCAGTTGGTAAGGTATTGGGTTTGTAATTCAGAGGTCGTAGGTTCGAAACCGGGTTGGTGCTTGTTTTTTTTTTTTTTTTTTTTTTTTTTTTTTTTTTTTTTTTTTTTTTT
>CAJUYG010001066.1:63325-84712 GCA_910591675.1 Galerucella calmariensis
GGCGGACGTCAAATAAGAAAAAGTGATACAAAAACTTTACCAACGCCACGACCCCCCCCCCCCCCGAAGCTTCGTCTAGCCCCCACGTTAATCCGCCACTGGCCATGGTTTGTATAAAAAATACAGGTAGTTTTTACCTGCCTATTATATGATAATCCGCAAGAGGAAGGGATTTTTTTTATTACCAATGACGATTTGCCTTTTCAAAAAAAGATACAGGTGATTGACTATTGCCACAAAAAGTTGTAGAGCCAAAAGGAAGTGGTTAAGGATTTAGAATTTCACAGATCAAGTTACAAGCTTTCGAAAATAAAAATCATCATAAGGCACTAAAACTCACAGTCGGGCACGACCGTCGTTACCTTTTAAATTATGGTAGTACAAGAATGAATTATTTTCGGCATTTTCTATACACAAGATAAGAAATTGATGAACATTTTATTACTTTAATAACCAAAACAAACTTTTAGTATAACGTAATATTAACACTGTTAAAAAGATAATGTAACATTAACAATGTTAAAAATAACGTATTAAATTTTACAAAGCTTTCCTGGGTAATCTAATAACCAAACCAAACAATGAGCATCAATGGCTGTTAAAGATACCGTCATCTACACTGTTAAAGAAATAACATAAGGACATAAAATCTTAATACAAAACAAAAATGAAAGAAAACCCTCAAGAAAGAGTAGCCAAAATGTACTATTTTATTAACTAGCATTTGATACTGAATGTTTGTTTGAGTTATTGGTGTACCCAGAAAGTTGAAAAAAAGTAACAGCTTTATATTTTGTAGAAGAAATAATGAATGTTGATCTAACAACAGAAGATATAAACTATATATACGACCAAGTATGTAGGTACGTTTCAAGAAGAAGTAGCAAAAAAAATAATGCAGAAGTGTTTCAATTTATGAAGACAATGAAAAAAAAAACTAATAGAGAAGATTTTTTACAATGTGCAGATGCAGAGAATAAAATTATCATCTTTTCATGTTATGCAACCATCAATTTTTTAAATTGTATCAATACATTTTTTTTACAATTGTTTACCATCCATGTTTATAAAAACGGGCATAATGTTCCTTTAATATTTTGCTTATTATCCGATAAAAATTTGAAAAACTTCAAATTAAAACCTTCTTTCATCAAAAAATTTAAAATATAAGCCAGACAAAATTGATTTTGAATTAAGTTTAAATAAAGCAGTAAAAGAAAACTAGTCTCATGCGAATATTTTAGGATGTCGATTTCATTTAGGGCAAGCATGGTACCGAAATAATCAAAAACTTGGATTTAGTAGTTTTTTTCACAATCTAAGAAACTAACCTGACCTGAGATGGGATAATGGCAAGCAATAAAGCCATACAAGTATCAGCCGTGACAGGGTCGCATCTATTTTGTTGGTGAATAACAAATTATTACCTGAAAACTCTGTGAGAGTTTTGGGTCATTCGTATTATAAATTTTTTCCTACTCATATAGTGCGGCTCTGCACGTAAATCCGAAAAGTTTTATAGTTTAAATGCATCTCAAGCCTCAAGTCAAGTCAAGTCAGTTTCTTAGATATTGAAAAGAACTAAATTGAATATAATAATAGATAGCTCATCATCAATATTCAAAATTATTTATCGGCATACTATTATTAAATCCAAAAGAAGTAGACATTTGCTTCGCTGAATATTTGTTTGAAATTGCACCTAATGATCCTTTTAATAATTATATAGTTGAAACTGGGCATCACAAGATATCATTTTATGCAGAACGAATACCTACTATATGCGAGTCATTCCACTCAAAATTCAAAAATAATTTTCATAGTGCTCATTCGAATTTACATTTTTTGTTTTTTAACCACTTGATAGAATTTCAAACGCATGTATATTAAAATTAATAGTGCGAATAAATATGTATGTTAAACCATTCAAAAAATTACCTTAAAAAAAGAGAATTTTGTGAATACCTCAAGAAATAAATTAAACAATGGAAGAATAACTGTAGAGTATTTTTCAAGATGTGTATATTGTATAAATTTTCACATACGTGTAATATAATGAAAATTTTTGTAAAAATTGTGTTTTTTTACATATCCACATAATTAATTTTAATTAAGTACCTAATAACATTTAAATAGATTAACTTGTGAATATTATATTTTTTGTTAAAAAGCCTCTTGATAGATAATCGAATGATTTAAACAATTTTAGGCGAGAATCTCCTAAAATTACAAATTCCAAATGTACATTTTGTCAAAAATAATTTACCTATTTACAACAAATCCAGTCTAACAGAAACAAGTTTCTACTTGTCCGTCGGTATTAAAACCAAAAAATATTATTAAAAAGCATACATTAAAAAATATTTAAACCTTTAGTTATAATAATCAATACATTTCACTTATCAACAATGTGAAAAATTATTGTAATATTGCATCATTCATTACCTTACTGATTGAGCATCCCTCGCAATGATCACTAATAATAGTCCTCTCTTTGATTCTAACATTATTTTTAAACTTAACTTCTTCAGTCTTCTTGCATAATTTTTTAACCCTGCCGATAACCATTTTCTCAATGGTTTTCAAATAGTGAAAACAATTCATAGCTCGTAAACTAACAAACTTAAGAACGGCACTCCGCTACACATTACTTGCCGAACGCACCACAACTACTGGAAACTGGAGGAAGATAAATGAATGCTTTTAAAAACAAATTAAGAGCTGACGTGGGGACGTAAAGAGTGGGGGAAAAAGAATAAGGCTGCAGGTAATAATCACCCCCTACCCCCTAGTCAGTGGTGAAGCTACGATATATTGGAATTAATTTTTTTCGTTTTAATTTCTACACTACAAAATGTGTTATTCTATTTAACATTTTTTATATATACTTTGCTGTTATCTAATAACAATATTATGAACTAATAAAGTAATTAATTATAGATTACGAATTTTCAGTAATGATAATATAACGATCTTTTAGTAAAGAATATTTATATACAGGAGTATGCATAAGTTTTAGTGGTTCAGAAAAATAATTAAGATTCTTCTTGATTTCTGGTTCTTTGGAAGTTCCTATGCCAACATAGTTGGCGCCTGTCAACAAAAAATATCGAATGTCAAAATTAACTGTCATTTTTAGTTAACACAAAAGTTTCTGACTGTTTTGTTCGAAGCTGTACGTTAATTTTTAAAGTTGAAAAATGGATTTGAGCTAAGAAAATTTTCGCGCAATAATGTTTTACAATTTTCGGGGGTCTCTCCAGTGGCGTAACTATACCGTTCGAGGCCCGTGGCAAATTCATCTCATGGGTTATAAAACTCATTTATAAACTTTTACTTGTAAGAGTTTAATAATAAATCACAACTTAAAGCCGAGCGTATATAAATGAAGGTGTATGTATGATCGTCTTTACTAAGAAAAGAAAACTCAACCTCAAAACCATAAAACTTGATGGGAACGAGATTGAATGGAGACAAGATGTCAAGTATCTAGGTTTGACTCTAAACAGTAAACTCATGTGGAACAAACATGAAAAGGAGATTACATACAAGGAAAAAATGGCTCTAATGGTGTGCAGTAATCTGGCAGTCTGGCATGGAGAAACTGGGGTTTTAACCCAAAAATCCTAAGCTGGATGTACACTGCCATAGTGAGACCAATTATCACTTATGGAACCATTGCGTGGAGTAGTAGAACTAGCCTATTGACGACGAGAGAAAAATTATCCACAATTCAAAGACTAGCCTGTATATGCATTACAGGAGCAATGAGAACAACATGCCCAAACGGCAGCCATGGAAGTGATTCGCAACCTCACACCACTACATATGGTGGTCGAAAATGTTGCATAAAGAACAAGATAAGTGGAGAGGGAATCGTATTAATCCGGGCGAAATCTGTACAATTTGTAATCAAAGGCTTCCCGAAACCATCTATCATCTTCTATTAGATTGCCCAATATGTAGCTCTATGAAGCCCCCTGACTTGACATTCTTGCAAAGTCCAAATTCCTTACTCCTTGCATTGGATAATTTATCTATTAACTCTGCAAAAGCTATAGCATTTCACATTCAAAATGTTTTAAAACTCCGAGCATTTGTCTTGAATGAATCTTGAAATATTTCCTTACTCTTACACAGTTTATATGGGTATATTATGTATATGTATACATGTGTATATGTATGTATATGTGTATATATGTATATGATTATATGTATATATAGGTATATATATTTTTTTTTACTGAATGTATTATATTTTATTCGTTCACTCTTGCTATGAAAATGTATATTTTTTTAGAAGCAATAAATTATTGAATTGAATTGAAGTGGAGAAGGAATCATTAAAAAATCCACTCCTTAGAAATCAGACAACCTGGGACATGCCACAAGACGGTATGATAAAAAAGTATAATTTTTCAAAGAATTTCGTTACGGAGTTGAACAACAAGAAGGAATGGGATCCAAATACCATTACCAGACTTGGTAAAAATGTCATTCAATGGTACACAGACGGCTGAAAAGCAATAGAAGGAACTGTATAGGAGTGTTCGGGACTCTAGAAGCTTGGGAAACACCCCAAGTGTCTTACAAGTGGAAATCCACGCCATAAGAAAGTACGCCCACTTCAATATTGATAAAGGGTACAGAAGACAAAGGATTATCATAATGTCGGATAGTCAAGCAGCCGTTAAAGCACTGAGCTCTTGTGTAATCAGTTTCAAGATATACTGCTTCCATCAGAATTGATTCCAAAGTATGCATGTATTTCTCTTCGTGGAGAATAGTGTTTAAAAGTTATCTACTCAATTTTTCTAACTCTCTTATTAAGTTAAAATATGTATCCGTCTTCTGCATATCTAGTTTAGAACGGTTATTTTCTAAAACCTGCTAGATATTAACTGACCATGGTTCCCGTTTAGATTTGAATAATTTAAAATTATACCATGTATTTTCAAAAGCCTAAAGTTGAATGTTATGTTGGTAGTTTAATTTTGTTAGAAATAGTTGTGCTCAAATAAAGGTCTATAATCAAATTCATCGATGAACGGTGCATTTTCATCTAAGTATGTTTTGTGTACCTACGTCTACGTTTGGAATTTTTTCTCATAGTATTAAATACATCTCCTTTGGAAAAGGAATTAATTAAAACTGTTACTAATCTACATTGTTTTGCGATATTTCATTTGGTATTGGATTTTTGACATACGCTATTATCAACACGTAATTCACATATTATTCTGATATGAATTATTTCAGAGAAATTTCCCATCTCAAAGGTTATTTTTGAATGGACTATGTAAATTGTTTGAAATCATAAAATTTTTACGTGATAGTTAGCATGCAATGAAAAAATATTTCCGCTCATAAAACTACTATGAATATTTTTAGTATAAAAGGAAATAGATAATTTTGATTTCCCAACTTTCAAAAAATTGAATATTTTCTATAATATTTCTGCAATAACAGAATTTTTACCATCCCTTCCAGTTAGAGAGCTCCAATTTATTTTCATGATTCTACTACCACACCTTGAAGGTAGTTCGCTATCCCTTGTCTTTCTTTTTTCCACTCGTGTAACCTCAAACACTTCTCACTTTTTTCTCCTCTCGCATGTTCTCAAACACTTTCTTTTTTTGTCCACTCGCTTGATCTTAAACACTTTTTCTTTCCACTCACTTAACCTCAAACACGTATTACTTTTTTCTCCACTCGCCTGATCTCAAACACTTTCCATTTTTTCCGCTTGGCTAACCTCAAACAAATCTTTCTCAAAAACTCAAATATTCATAATTCTCAGAACACCATTTTCACTTCCAATAAATTGAGTTGAGTAGGATCACTTGGTGTTGTGATCCCATAATGGAAGGGAGTGGAAATTATTTCAAACTATTTTCTCTTTCTTTGGCATATCAACCGTAAAATGGTTTATTGTGTTGTCCATGTAAAGATTCATGTAAAGCACCAAGATTTCAGCTAGTGCACTTTGAATTGCTTCCGCTGCTCTTCTGGTGTTTTTTTTTCTGGCCGATCTCCTTTATTAAACCTTAAACCTACATTTTTTTATCAAAAAAGCTAATCTACTTTTTAAATAAAAGTTCTTATAATTCTCTCCAGATACGTGCTACTTCCTTTCAAACATTCTAACAATGTTACTGACCGTGGATTCCAGTATCTTGATTATTTTCCACTCAACCGTTATTCCCGAAATGTAGAGAGTGACAAGTAAGGGAGATAAAGTTCATCTCTGCGCGAAACCCTATTCTATTTTCGCCTGCCCGTACCCTAATAATCGCCCTTTGCTATTTTCCCAACTTAATCCCTCTTTCTCTCATAATCCGATACTGTACGTTATCTGATGTTTTCTCCAGTCGATTTGTATTTTTTACAATCTACCCACCAGTATTAATATCAGTGTTATCATTGGAACACTAGAAACAGTAAAATTAAATCAACCTTTATTAAGCTATGCATGAACATGATTTTAATTTCTTCTATCCATAACAACAAGTCCTACATCTTTGTATCCTGTCACAGTATGGAGAAGCTCTTAGCTGGGTGCTTGCTACACAGTTCAGAAAATCTTTTCTCCACGACTAAATAATAACGCACAAATTATTTTTACATATTTAGCTGCATAATGATATAAATTCTTCACACCAGTGAATAATAAAAAGAATTCACTCTCGTTAGCCAATCACATTCTATTATTATCAGAATTCTCGCTAAAGTGAATAAAATTGAATAAATCAAATCGTCTCTTTAAAACGTCAAATACCTAAGAACGCAAATCGCTTCTGACAGCGCGTCGTTTGAAAGGTCAAAATAGTTATAAAATTATAATTTTACGTATTATAAGAGAAAAAATGGACAACAGTAGCGATAGTGAATATGTACGCCTCCCGGAATTAATTTCATTTATAAATGTAAGGGTTCCGATTAAAATTATGAGCTACGTATATATATTTACTCGTTTTTATAAATATGCTCTATAGCCTAGTGGTGGTTGACTATGGCGCGGACGATCGAGGTTCTATCCTCACTGGAAGTTTTTTCTTATTAGTCGTGGAGAAAGTATAGTCTTTTACTTGTGTAGAATGATTCCAAAACTCACTCGCTGCGCTCCCTCGTTTTGGAAACTTCATCCACGTGAATAATAGCCATCATTCTGCACTCGTTGAAGAATATACTATGATTGTATTAGCTGTAATAAATTTTTGCAATGATAATTGCTGATACCGCAATAGTAGATATACAGGGGCAATCTTCTGACATCGGAGGATTACATCGTTGTGGTGAGAGATAGAACTTTATTATTTTGTGTGAGCTAATACAGTTAGTGAGGGCACATTTTGAAAATACTTTCGATTCTACAGGGTGTTCCAAAACCACGTAGCAGCACAAACTTACATTTTTTTTAATGGAACGTACTATATTTTCTTCAAGAATCGAAAAGAACTCACCGAGAGCGTTACAAAAATATAGCACTCTAATATAGGTATTATAAGGGTGTTTTACAAAGATATGGCCAATTATTAGCAAAAAAGACCTCCTCTTTAACACTCTGCAAAACAGTAAATTGAAATAAATCAACAGTTTTTTGTATTCAAATGTCATACACACATCATTGGCTATGCTCAGTATTAATTTCTTTTTTCATCTGTGGCTTCTTTAATACAGGGTGAAACAAAACGCAAATCAAGCAATATCTCAAAATTTATAAATGAATCACCCTATAAGTCTTTTTACAATTTGTTAGTACAATGAATAAACTTTCAAACGATGTAGTAAACTTAGGGCATTAGTTAATGGAAAATCGTAGATATTTTATGATAATGGCCAAAAACAAGTATTTTACATACACAAATTAAATGGTATTAAATTTTTACATGCAACATCTTGTGAATTTTAACATTTCTAAGGCATAAATTCTAATCGTAATTTTGGATGCATCTAAAATATCTTTGACTTCTACTCTTACCATTGAGGAAGGAAAGAAGGAATTATGTTGGAAGAAATATTTTTGTTTACTGTAAGTAGGCTAATGTCGTTATAGTACTAATAAATATAAAAGCAGTTTGTAGTCTTTACGAAATAATTACTTAAGTCACCACAAACAGTATATCTTAGTTATGTAAAATGCAAGCTTGTATTTTATTTTCCAACTTTTTCTATTTTTGAAAAACTAACAATTATGAAAACCAACATCATAAGAACACTCACATTTACATAAATGAACATTGACATTCTATAAAAAGTATAGTAGTTTATGCTAAATGTTCAAAATGGCGACCATTTACTTCCATACAATTCTTTTCAAAAACGAGGATCTTACTCTTTCCAACATAGATTGAGTTATTGTGGAAACTGCGTTACGAATCCTTTCTTTCACGTCTTATCTGGTAGTAAGTAGTAAGTTCCGTTTGATATACAAGTTGCTTGATGTATCCCCATAAAAAAGAAATCCTTTGGTGTGAGATCTGGAGATCGAGGAGGCCACGAAATTGGTTCACCACGTCCTATCCACCTGTCGGTAAAATTTCTGATATACAGATGCTTAATCTTGTTGGAACCCCAAGTCACTTATTGTGTTTGAATCAACTTCCTAAACCCAAACGAAGAATACAGCAATATTTCTTTGACATTTATTAGTAGATACCATTTTGATAGTAGCCCACTTGATGTAATCAAAAATATGGCTTGATTATGTTTCGCCCATTCTCAAACAAGCCTATAATAATTCTCGAAAGTGAAACATGAATAAATATGAAATTTTTGGTAATTCCAGGTACCTACGGTATTAGCAAACATTCTATTTCATTGATTAGATATTGTAGATGCATCCAAAATTACGATTAAAATATATGTCTTAAAAATGTTAAAATTTACAAGAGGTTGTATGTAAAAATTTAATACCATTTTATTTGTATACGTAAAATACTTGTTTTTGACCATTATCATGAAATATTTACGATTTTCCATTAACTAATGCCCTAAGTTTACTACATCGTTTGAAAGTTTATTAATTGTACTAACAAATTGTAAAAAGACTTATAGGGTGATTCATTTGAAAATTTTGAGATATTGCTTGATTTGCGTTTTGTTTCACCCTGTATCAAAGAAGCCACAGATGAAAAAAGTAATTAATACTGAGCACAGCCAATGATGTGTGTATGACATTTGAATACAAAGACCTGTTGATTTATTTTAATTTACTGTTCTGCAGAGTGTTAAAGAGGAGGTCTTTTTTGCTAATAATTGGCCATATCTTAGTAAAACACCCTTATAATATATTAGAGTGCTATATTTTTGTAACGCTCTCGGTGAGATCTTTCCGATTCTTGAACAAAATATAGTACGTTCCATTTAAAAAAATGTAAGTTTGTGCTGCTACGTGGTTTTGGAACACCCTGTAGAATCGAAAGTATTTTCAAAATGTGCCCTCAGTAACTGTATTAGCTCACACAAAATAATAAAGTTCTACCTCTCACCACAACGATGTAATCCTCCGATGTCAGAAGATTGCCCCACCCTGTATTATACACCAAGGTGGTGAAAACTATTATTATTGACCGAGCGGAATACGGGGCGAGGTTTATAAATCTCTTCACCACAATGGTGTAGGTACATACATTTTTTTCCACTATTAGCCGAATTTAAAAAAAAAAATTAATTCACAAACGCACCACAGGAAGCGTTTACCCCGTCGTCTGACTGAGTACACTGTCAGTTTTCGATATATTAATTATGAACGCATGAATTATGAATTATGAATGGCATTTTCATTCAAATAATTTTATCTTGATGGGTAATTTCAAGCAGCAAATATGTTAAAGACAATCCCCTGGGTATACAAAATTATGTTGCACATCTCTGGATTCTCAAAATACATATTTGAATTTGTCCATTATAGACCTAAGTTAATAATAGAAAAAATTAATAACCACTAATGGAGAAATTCAACTTCTCAGTTGGCTAGAAGAAAAAATAATTGTCAACTTCACAGCTAGTAGTATGGAAAAAAGGATATTTCAGCCCATCTGTTTTTGCTAATTCATGTGTTCATTTAGACTAGATATAAGGAGCACAAACTTGTAAAGGAAAAATGTCAAAAAAGTGTCCAGCGGTAAGCAGCAAATGACGCGATGAGAGTAACAAAAGGGTCAAAAGACAAAGTACAGTATGCCGCCCAAGTTAACCTAACAAAATCCAACTGTCACTGTCAACGAATGATGAAAAAACGTTTTATGCTAATTTTAGAACAGAAATACATTTCAAATGATATTTTGCGTTGCAGAATGTTATTTCATATTCTAAAATAATTTGTGTGTTTCGGAGTAATCCATTTATCTGTACCACACTGTATAGTCAAAGTTCTATCCCTTCTGATGCCGTATTCTAAGATGTTTATGCGGAAGCACGATCAGGATATCCCTATAGCAACGTTCCGACACTGTCATGGTTATAATTTATTATTAAAATGGACTTGCTATGGGGTTTTCTGAAGTACGTGATCGTCAACATGTTACTACTATACTATTTAAAAACCTATTAATGATGAACGGCGTAAATTAAGCAGAAGAAAATGAACCAGACAAAAAAGGGTCACGTTTTATCTTGGATCTGGTATGTAGAACAGCTTAGATTTTAATGATGTGTCTGTGGGGCGTAAGACATATGGTTTGGATTAAACTTTCAAGGTCTAAACGAGATTTTTTCGTGTTAAAATTAATGAATGTTTTCAACTGCAAGTGCGATTATATTAAATTTCACAAATACTTATTGATTTTGATATGTCTCGACTGGTTTTTTTTTCAAGGACATAATTTTCAGTTAAGTAACTGATAGCAAGCAAAGTTGAGCTCGTGAGGATAAGGTTCCGTACGATGAATATGTTATCTACCAGGTTTTTTGAAATCTGATCGAAATTTGTTTGTGGTAAAGTTTGTCCAAAATACATTGCAGAAGCGACGAACACGTGAGCTAACTTTTCCTTTAATCTGCATTGATGTATAATCAATGGTAAATATAGACTACTAGAAATCCACCTAGGCTTTGCACGGTGATGCCAAACTTCAGATTTTTCTTACTTTTGGTATTTTTATACCCGCCGTAACTTTTAAACGAAATGGACGATCCTGTTATAGTAACTAAGACAAACGATCCCGCGAACTTTTCTGTTGGGAATGATGAGTGCTATGAACATGAAGGTATACCTAGATTATTCCATGTATAATCCATAGAGATACTACATATAGAGACAACAAGCTAGCTTGGAATCCATCAGCATCTAAGAGAGAGATAGAAAGTCGGAAGCTTAGGCTGTATTTATCTATTAGCGCAAATGTATACCCAGATAAAGGCAGAGAAGCTTCTGATCGTGTGTCTCTTTCCCTCTCAAGGGAGTTCAGTCGGACATTCCCACTTACACAGTGGCCTATGGTTTGTTGCCTCTATTTATATTACCTCTAACTGTTAAAGGTAAATTTTGTATACCTTGGGTTACAGTATTGTAATTTTCGTAGGAACCACTTATAAGCTAAATATTTTGAAAAAGCGAAACCACCGGGGTTCGAACCCGGGACCCCTCAGTACAAGCCCTTACGCTAAGCCCTGCGCTACGGCGGTTATAATATTAGTAAGTAGAGATATAGACTAATCATGAACCAAATGCCTCACTTAAAATACCCACTCAGAGAGGGTTAGTTTACCTGCTCCTAATATATTTCTTTCTTAAAAAACAGTTTACATTTTAATTTGTTTCGTTTATGGGAAAATTTAAAATTTAGTATTTCATGTACAGCAAGCGTCAAACGTGATGGCGAGAGATCGCGCAGCTATAGACTCTCTCAACGAAATTGCTATTGGATTACTATTCCAGTAAATAAAGGAAAAAAGTTAACATTAATTACGCCTTATTTTCATTGTCCGGTTGGAAGTTGCATTTGGTACCTCATTAAACATGAGACAAAGTTTTACATGAAAACGCGTGCGAGGGCGGAGAAAATGGCCCCAAAAGACCAGAAAAATAGGTTTTCAGTCAATATCTCCTAAAATATGGCAGTTAGAGATTTTTGGTTCAGATAAAAATTAAAGCTCAGTTAATTTTCTACAAAAATGGTCCTTATGATTTTTCTCGAAAATTTGACCGGTTTCGAGAAAAACGGCACCAAGCGCACCTCGAATAATGAGCTTCTGTGCAGTATGCCGGAGAGCACCAGTCCTGGATCATCATAAGGGGCCCGTGGGGCCCGGGCACACAGCGGCAACATTTGACGGGCGGCAAGTGCTTCTCGGTAAGAAAATTAAAGTTATTAGAAAAAACATAAAAACAGTTTTGTAACTATTTTCTTATAGAATTTGAGATGCACAGGATATGAGGAAACATTTGAAAGATTTAAAATATTAGAGTGCCTTTATCAAAAAAATATATCCCAAATAGAATTTGATAAGTATGCGAAAAACCTTATAACTTCTTATCCCGAAGATTTAGAAGACTCATTTATTTCTGACTGTATGCATTTTAATCGATGTATACAAGAAAAATGACATTCATTTACTTCAGAAAATAAAAGTGGTAGAAGCCAATTTTGGTGTTTATGTGAACAGAAGAATACAACAAACATTGTTCACAGTAAAGATGGTATTATTATACAAATGTCAAATTTAATAAGGACAAAGAATCTGCAGAATAGTTTCCCCAATTTGGAAATTGCGTTTAGGATGTACCTCTGTGACGAATTGTTCGGCCGAAAGGTCTTTTTCGGTGATGAAACGAATTAAAAGTTTTCTGAGGTCAACAGTGTCAAATGAAAAACTGAATCATTTAGCAATTCTACACATTGAAGCACATCTAGTGAATACTATAGATTTCAACGACATAGTTTCTGATTTTGCTTCCGCCAAAGCTCGCAAAAAACTTTTTAATTAAAGAAAAATAATGTGGTCACTTACCTAATTATTGATTCTATAAATCATTATCTACGTTTGTTTATTAATAGATGTATTTAATTTAGTGGTTTTTTTTCCTGTACAAATTGCCCTATTACCAGTATATATTGCAAAAATAAGATCCATCTAGTTCTATTCATTTATACTTTTAACACAATTTCGAGTTTCGGTAAAGCTTAATTCTATTGTTGCAATTGCAAAAAATGGTAAGCAAGGATTAACAGTTGTTAAGCCTTACTTAATATTAAAACTACGGTGCCCTAAAAGGCCCTCAATGTTTTTCTGCTTTTTAGCACCATTAATTTATTTATAACATGTGTGTAATGTGTAGTGCAATGACATGGGATAGGGGCGGCAAAAATTTGGGGCCCACAGCGGCATTGCACTTTAAGCCGGCCCTGGAGAGCACAGTCCGTGTATTTACACATCAGCGGGGGGACAAATTAATAACTTTGTGAAAAATGCATATTTTCTCATGATTCAAAATTCATGTGAAAGAGGAATTCTGCTGCTATCATACCCTGTGAATTGAGTCACGCTTGACTCTTTTGGCCATATCGGAACACGGGTCAAACTTTCTGCTCCCGGGCAATTTTGACCTCGCCAGTAATTTGTTCCTATTTTTTTTGTATTGCACTAATTTACTCAAAATTTTCTTGATTATGGGTCCTCAAAAGATCCTTTGTCATCCCTGAAATTTGTATACCCTAATTTTTTTCAATTTTCAATTATTCGTTGTTTATTGAATCCCAAATTTTTGCTGTTTTTGGATCGCGGGGAAATTTTGTGAACAACCATCAATTAAAAATTTATACATGATCCGATTAGTCTCTATGATACATCATTTGAAAGCTAAGAATGTCTACCTTTCGATTGTGCAATTACTTTTTTTGACGAAGTCGTCCATTTTTCAATAAAATTAGAAAACGCGGGCTCAAGGAAAAAACGCACTTTTTTTTGGTGGTTTTTTTTCTCCCTGCTCTTTATTTCTAACATTTTAACACCCTAACTAGTGTAATGGGGAAATTCCCACCTTTCCATCGATGTATATAAGTCATACCTTTGATACCTCGGGGAAAAACCAGTATATCTAAATGTATACGCTATAATTTATTACTTTCGTTCCTCCGTCGTTCGCCGCGCGTGTGCTCTACGTGGCGCTCGTGTCGTCTGCTCATCTATTTGTGGTTCGTGTGAGTCACGCCAGTGTTCGAATTATAAAGACAGCTATAATATGTTATCCCAAGAGGTAGAATTAGAGGAAACTGTAGACTCAGAAGAAGTTGTTGACGGGGTAGAGCTAGAGGGAGCTCTAGACCCAGAAGAAGTTCTTGACCAAGAATCAGATGATGACTGGTGACGAACAGATTTATGTCATAATTGCAATGTATTTTTATATACTTTTTCATCAATTCACGGACAATTAACCCGCGAATCTCTTGTACTTTTGTTAAAAATTTTCTATGTAATATTTTAGTCTATAATGTATTATTCTTGTATCATTATATTGGGTTCTCCCGTTGATAAATAAATAAATAAATAAATAAAATATAAATTTTTCTATAATAAATGAAACATGGAGAACGTTTATAACTCGTTATTCCAAAAACCTCAATCAGTCTGGTTGCAAAAGAATTTGCAAAAATTTGCGGAGATTCTGCAAGAAATTGTTGCTGAGTATTATGGGTAAATATTCTTCACTATTGAGGCATTTTCAGTTTTCCTTACCAAAAGCCTAGTGAACTTCAGTTTTTTGCCACATGTGCAAAGCTGATTGTTGCTAGGTTCAGATCCACTGGTGAGGTCCATCTCGCTAGAATTAATCTTATAGCCCGTTTTCCTAATAAGTATATCTTGAGGCCTCATCTGAGAGGAAAACAAGACCCTCGGAAACATAAATATCCATCAAAAGTGTCTGGTTACAGGGTTTCTCATTTATGGCACCGAGGATTTTCCCAATTTGTAAAATGTGGTGGCGCCATCTACAATTGGTTTCCACAATCCAAAACATTGAAATTAATGGATTTCCAACTCCCCCCAGTACAAAACTTGCATACTTCACAAGTCTCAAAATTTCCGGTATTTCAACCCGATTTTTTTGCAGAAAATATTAATGTTGCGAAAAAAATCATGAGGACCATTTCTGTAGAAAATGACCTGAACTTCAATTATTATCTGAACCGAAAATCTTTATCTGCCATATTTTAGGAGATATTGGCTGAAAACCTATTTTCCTGGTCTTTTGGGGCCATTTTCTCCGCCCTCGCACGCGTTTTCATGCAGAACTTTGTCTCATGTTCAATGATGTACCAAATGCAACTTCCAACCGGAAGATGAAAACAGGGCGTCATTAATGTTAACTTTGCCTTTTTTTCCTCCTTCATTTACTGGACTATACTTGCCGGTCAGTGTCGTACCTATACCACAGATTATAGATAGAGCAGATACGAAAGCTTGACAGAGAACAGTAAAAAGAGAGCGAGATGGGTGGACATACCCGTTTAAATGTCCATCGTCGTAGGTCTACTCCGTTCGGGCTGCGAAATTTCTCAACAGGGTTGTCAATTTGCATAATATTCCTTCAATTCACGATTATAGGTCAAATATTTTATAAGCATTATTTTTAATTGTGATAGTTATACAGATACAAATATTCGATAATTACTTGTTTTAAATCAATTTTATTAACATTAAAAGAATTATACAATTAAAAAGATTATCTCCAAGAGCTCATCCATATCTCAAATGTGGTTTTATGAAATCCAAACCAACGGTTTAATAAAACCACAATAAATTTTATTATGGTCCCCAAAAAGGACACATATGATGCTACTAGTTTCGGTACATTATTACCATCATCAGGCAACAATAGAAAAAAATGGTACACTTAATAAACAAAGATCTTATGAAATTATGTTAGAATTGTTTAAACCAGAACTATAGATTTAAATGTAATATGAAAGATGAACATATAATTGAGAGTACAAATTGAGAATATTACAATTGTTAAAATTACATTTAAGAAATTGTTGAAATACAAAATTACTTACTACAAATTATTTTCTTTAAAAAACTGTTATGTCAACGTAGAAATTCGGAAAAGGCACGTCAAAATCTATAAAATCACCGAAGCTCATAGTTCAAACTATCAAATAACTACTAAATAGTGGTCTAAAATCTAGGATCGTCCTCTTTTTTTGAACCACAGTGTACCAATAATATTTGGAACTCTCCATCCATGTAAAAATGAGAAATCGACAGCTACGAACACGGTATCTGGTGTCAGTGAATTTCCACTTAAACCTAAATAACTGTCACATAACCTCACAAAAACGAACCCTAAAATGCTAACATCGAAAAATATTATATTATAACTAGAATCAAACATAACCAAACAATGACATCTATTATGGTACATAGAATTTGAGAGGTCTGATAAAAGTATCTCTTTTTTCTGTTTGAGTGCCAAGATATGTGATACCTAGATGAATATTGGGTCGACAACCAATATCTTTCCAGCACACTAGAAACGTATATTGTTTTCTTTGGATAAAAACCTACGAATTCAACCACTCAAAATTCAAAAGACCGAATCCATGGGGTGCATCTACCCCGGGCGTCGAGGCTGAGTGGCGTCAAATTATAGTCTTACGTATAATATGATGGATTTCTTTACAATAAAATGTTTATGAAATATGATGTTATAATAATAATAGCAGTTGGCTTTGAAGAACTAAAAGAACTAGACCTGTATTTGAAAATCAAGAGAGAGTAAATTCCCAGAATAAAAACTAATTCGGTATGCAAAACTATAGTACAGTACGTGCGGTAAAACTTCAATATTTGTAATGCATTCTAAATTGTTTTTGTTAATTTCAATACAAAATTTATTAAATTTCTTGGACTATCACATTATTTTATGATCTTTCATTGTTACTACAGTAGGCCTAAGAGGATTAACGTGCGTCATAGGCGTAACCAGATTAGAAAGGGATAATTGTTATTTAACGACCTCCGAATGGCAACAGCTTCTAATGACAGATATTTTGACTTAAATAGTGCTTAAGTTTCTAGAAATGCAGTTATTTGATTTTCGATAAACGTGACAAATGGTAGTGACTAAAAATGGAAGCAGTTTGTGAGTATACGCCAGTGAAAAAATTAAAACTAGACCATTTATCGCTCAATGAAAAGAGTGCTGTAGTGAATGTGTACCACTATTTTAAACATCAAAATCCCTCAAACACTATTGACAGTGTAGTTGAAACAACATCTAAGGCAATGGGATATGGAAAATCTACAATATATAGAGTTCTAAAGGAGGAAAAATCAGGTGGAGTAACCTCACCAAAGCTGAAACCAGGTAGACCAAAACTATTAAAAGTCAACGTGGACGAGTTTTTTAAAAATGCTATTCGTAAGCTTGTTCACTCATTTTTTATAAACAAGCAAATACCAACTTTAGATAAAGTTTTGCAAGCCATTACGAATGATGTTGATTTACCCACAATAAGCCGGGATAAACTATGGAAAATGTTACATGAGTTAAACTTTAAATTTGAAAAAATGGGCAGACACTCAATGCTAATTGATTCTGAAGAAATTGTATGTTGGAGAAGACAGTACCTCAGAAGAATACAACAAGTTAAAGCTCAAAATAAAAACATTTATTATTTAGATGAAACATGGGTTAATGAAGGACATTGTGTAGGAAGAGTTTGGAAAGACAAAAATATAAAATCATCCCATCAAGCTTTTCTAGATGGAAATACTACTGGTTTTAAGGAACCTATAGGAAAAGGTAAAAGATTAATTATTTGTCATATAGGCAGTACAAACGGTTTTCTTGAGATTGGTTTACTCTTATTTGAATAAAAAAAAACCGTTGATTATCACGAAGAAATGAATGGAGACGTGTTTGAGGAATATTTTGAACAGATGATTCAATTCATACCAAAAGGATCGGTTATTGTAATGGACAATGCAAGTTACCACTCCAGATTACTTGAACCTTCACCAACCACTAAATGGAAAAAGGATGAAATTGCAAAATGGTTATCTTCTAAAAATTTAGCCTTTGACAATACAATGCTGAGGGCAGAATTGTTAACTATTGCTAAAAAACATAAGCAAAATTATAAAAAATATAATATTGAGGAGATAGTCAAAAAACGAGAAATTGAAATCCTTCGTTTACCACCCTACCATTGTGAGCTGAATCCGATAGAATTGATATGGGCTCAAGTTAAAGGTTATGTTGCCAGAAATAACACTACTTTTAAATTATCAGATGTTAAAAATCTCTTCAATAAGGCAATATCTGAAGTAACAAGTGAAAATTGGCAAAAATGTATTAGACAGAAACGTTACAGAAATAGAAAAAAAAAAATGTGGGAGCTAGATAACATAATTGATATTACTATAGAGCCCATTGTAATTTCTCTAGAATCAGATGGTGAATCTTCTGACACAGAGTGCGAGGAACCATAACTTTAAAATTATTAATTTATGTACTTTAATTTTATTTTTAGATTTTTATTTTTTAAGATTTAATATTGTCGTATTTTTTGCATGTTGCTCGTCAAATTTTATCATTGCGGTTGGTTTTTTCTTCTCATATACCTACTTAATTGTTTTTTTAGCTCCTCATATTAATTTATAAATAATTGTAATTATCTGTACATATTATATACATATTTTGTAAATAAACATATGCCTAAAACAAAATGCCTAAAATAATATTGACTTTTTCTTCATTTTACCCAAATTAAATTACTACTTACGAATTATGTTTATCTATCTAAAATTGGTAATCTAGGTATAAATAACTAAAACAAATTAAATATTTCTATTTCCATATTAATTTAATTTTGAAAACGCACGTCTATGGTTTACTGCCTTTAACACTGATAACTGCAAAACATTTCTGGGAATTTACTCTTTCTTGATTTTCAAATACAGTATATGTAAAAGCAATAGGCAGCTTGCATAAGTGAGGGATTAGTTTTATTTTATTGCATTTTAAATCCCTTTTATCATAGAATATCGAGTGTCAAAATTTTTTTTGAAAATTTTAATCCGGAACAGAATGAAATTTGTCCAATTATGGCTCATGTGTGTTGTTACTTGATCGACGAATCCAATATAAGTTTAGTAGCAAAAAGTGCTTGTTCGTGTTCGTTTTTTTTTAAGGCAGAATTATTGTAAGTTAACGACATATAAAGATCGGTCAGCGTTCGGCGCGCTGTGATCGAGGCTTGCCTGCAACGATGACGTTGATGACAATTGTCAATCGCGATAACTGCCAAACACCGGACTTGTGCTAATATCGGAATAGACCAATTTGTAGAGTAAGGTTCAAAGAACAAGTAGGATTTTTCGATTTTGAAAAATGTTCAGTAGATCAAAAGTTATTAATATCGAAAGTTAGTAAAAATCATCGATTTTTCGATTTATAACTTTTTAAATAAGCACTATACGGAAAAATGACAAAAAACCTTTTCTTTCTTGAATGGGCCATATTTATATAAAAAAATTGTCCGAACCAAAACCATTTGTTCATAATTTGTTTAAACAATTGCGATTTAAACAGAACGTACCGGTATTTCGCAAAATCGCCGAGCATATTCGAATTCAGCGGCTCAATATACATAAGAATATTATTTTTTTATCATTGCACACGGCAGCATTGACCGCTCCCGGTCTACGCCAAGGTTTAGTAGTAGGTGATTGTCACGCAGTGTATTTTGACTATCTGAAAATTTTTATCAAATTCCCTATTCTTTAATGCCATATCCGAAGGAAACCATATTCATTTTGGACACAAATATTCGAACTAAAATTATTGGAAATCGCAACTGAATAGAGTTATGAAAAAAAAAACTTTTTAATGCACCTTAAAAAGCTCAAACTGTTGAAGAGGAAGATATTAAATGAATGTTCATTCCAAAGAAACATACAAACCCTTATCCATACTTTGAGCAGCAGTCAAACAAAAAATTTCCAATTCTCTTTAAAGCGATATTATTGTAGGCATCAAGTGGAATTTTCAATGAGCTATAACTATTCAAACAACGGTCTGATTTTGACGTGGAAAGGTTATTATTCCTAGATTTACATATATGAAGAATTCAGTATATCCACTTACAAATTTTATCTGAGTTTACGGTTAAAGACCATTCTAATTAATTAAACTTCATTCACGCTTCGCAGTCTTCGAGATAAACATTTCCAAAAAATATATTTCAAGTTAATATTTTACTACAATGCTGTTAAAATACCGATGACAAATTTTGATGCTTGTTATTGTTGTCTGTGATATTTAATGCAGGAGTAATAAAAACCTGTCTTTATTGTATTTGCCAAAAAATGTTGGGATCGAATGCTTTTAGCAGCGATGTTTTTTAGTTAAAAAAAAAGAAAGCTATAAATAAAATGTATTAAAGATGTCTATAGCAACATATCTTGGCAGTTTTCGAACTTGTCGTTAAAAGGCCATAAAATGTCTAAATTTTGAATCACGATGTTGGACGTACGAGGATACAAAATAAGTCAAAAAATTGATAGGTACAGTGGCGTAGTAGCTAGAGATATTATAAAACTTCTTGAAGTGAACTCCAGCCTCTACAATGGCTAATTTGCTTGAAACACTGCAACGAGCTTCCTTTACGGCAACTGCCAATCTAATAGGGTCTGTAGCATGTAAGAAGGAATCTCCATCCACATAATTGCTAATTGCGAAGCAATTTAGAGTCCATAGAGCACATAACCTAGGAGATTATGGAATAGAAGAGGGAAATTTGCATAAGTTAGAGCCTGCAGATATTCTAAAATTCCTAAGGGAAATATGACTAAAGGAGCTACTAGCATCTGAGACTTTCCTTAGGAACTGAGTGGAAGTAAGGAGGCACGATAGATTTTTAGATCTCAATGAATGTCAGCCCAATATACATACATACATCCTGTTATTCTACGTGGGAACGAAAAAGCCTACAGAACCGTTGATAGGTCTGACCATATTAATCATGCTTGTGTATTCTCCGTCTTGGTTCTAAATAAAGTTCAAATGTCTCGTATTGAAGGAGCCAAGCACGTTTGGTATATGATAAAAACTTACTTGTTACCGATCACTTCAACTATAGAATATAATCGATCTGGCTTTGCAAATAGCTACGCCAGTCTCCCTCGTTTTTTTTCAATGTTTTCAACAATTTTGTCTGGTACATCTCTTAATTTGTATTGTAAATTAATTATTAAGCAAAATTTCACCAAATTATTGTTCTGGCCGTGTTAAACGTCAAAACGTATAAACAATATTTAAAAAACACAAAACAAACTCATAACATAGATGAATGATAGCGCTCCAAAATTTGACATGAATAATTTTCCATTCAGAGTTGCACTACCCGCGGCACAAAATCATTTATTAATCTTGAC
>CAJUYG010001066.1:85112-98305 GCA_910591675.1 Galerucella calmariensis
AGGGCTCCAGCTTGTTTGGTTACTCCTTTATGCACATAGGATCTAATTAATTGACAGGATTGCGTTATGACCGAACCTACACTAGTTTGAAGATATTTTTTCTTTGTCACCTCTTTGTATCATGTAATCGATTGATGATAGAAAATCACGCGAATGAAAACGTTTGTCCAGAAAATCGACGACTCCCACATATCTAAATTTCAAAATAATCTCATGTAAAGCCATTCCCTACAAGATTAGTGCGGAGTCCTTTAATGTCTATTATGTATCCAATAGATTATGGATTATGTATCTACCAGAATTAACGGTTTAGGATGTTATCGTAAATTCATTATCTCTGGAAGATCCATAAACAATACATAGTTAAATGCGATAGGTTGTACGACATTGGATGGAAACTATTCTATGAAAATGTTCAAATGCACCATCATTATTTTTTCTTTATAAACGACCGAGAGTACTTACCCGCTGCTCTCGTTGGGAGGCAGAAGTAGCAAGTACAGTCAAAGTGCGAACTATTGATTTTTAAAAACAATGTAAATAGTTTTGCTATTGACCATCCTACTGTAATTTACAACAGAACTTTTGATGAATAAATATTTATATCACAATCAAAGTCAAATGAAACGCACAACTAGATTAGGTTGGGAATGCATTATTTAAACATCTGCTATCCCTTTCAAACAGATCTACGTTTTTTAGGACACAATTTTTCATACATTTTAGCGAAGGCTTACCATAAATCATTGAAACTAATTAATTTTCTATGAATTTTGGTGTTTGTCTTCTGTGTTTCATTTTACTTTGACTGTACGTACTTTCGGCCGTGAATAAAGAAACATAGTATACAGTATACACCACACGGGCAAAAAGTTTGAGGGCCCCGACTTGCGTATCATGATCATGGCGCACAGTGCAGGAATCTCAAACTTTCTGCCCTTGTAGTGTAAAATACTAATGCCCACAGCAGACTTTGCCTGCTGTTTATAACACTTAGATATTATTGTTAGTAACGTTTTTATAGTCATTGTCAAAAGTTGGTTCTAGTTATTATGCGGTGCATTATTTATAGGCAGTTTATGGGCCCAATATAAATTGTTGATTATACATTGTTTATAAATATCGCGTAACATGTGATGTTTGCACCTCCGGCGATATTTTTTACTGGTACCAAAGGATTTATGTACGTGATTTGAATTGTACGTTGAAATTTGTTAGGTATATTTAATTTACAGATCACGACAACACTAATAATAAGACCACATGCAATGGGTCAGGGGGTCAATGAAAATTACTGGTATTAAAATAATTATTACATCAAATAATCAACTCAGTTTTTAATTTGCTAGGTTTGAACTTCCAAGTGCAAGTTCGTACCAAGCCAGTCCAGTCAGTCAGTTCTTTTATTCACAAATTCTCTCACTATGGGGCCTATTCTGTAACTCTTCCTCTAAAAAAAATAGTTTCAATAATTTTGGTATTTATTTAATTTATCCGTCAAAATTAGTTTAAACCCAAACAAAACTAATATGGCTATGTAGCCAATGTCAATGCCTTTCAAACGAGATATCACTTGCCATAAGGTCCTATTTAAAATTGTTGGCCAGAGTGGCACTGTGACGTCATCTATTCCTATTACGTCACCTGTTACCATTCGTAGAGAAGTTTACAACACTTTATTTTCACCCTCTAAATTTTATTAATGTAAGTGTAGCCGTTCAAAAGATACGAGGGGGAGAGGGGACTTTTGAATAGCATTGTATAACTTTCATTTAATAGTCTAAACTACAATTTGCGTTTATTTTTAATTATTTTGACCATCCAAATAATGCAAATGATCTCACGAAAAACAATTTTGTGGATGTTTGGCAATAACTGTCAGTGATACTTCATTTTTGAGTGACCTATCCTTACCATACTCCTTGCAAGTTATTAAAAGATGCCTTAAGCTAAGTCCAGAATATTTTATGATCGCTTTGATATATCGTTTTCCAACTGCCGTTAACGAGTTAATTCAAGGTCAGTGGGCATTTGTATTTTTGTGATTTCTGAGTAAGTGTAAAATTTATTTATAACGTTAACAGTTTCAATTATTATCTTTAAATTTAATGATGTTAAAATGTTTGTATAATAGTCGTTGAAATTTTATTTTGTTTTTTGAAAATTCAAACTTTCCCATGATTAAAATGTGATCAGTAATATCATTTTGAAAACAACTGGTTTTAAGATTACTGTTGTACGTTTTTATGTGTACCTGAAAAATATTAGTCCTAAGATGCTATTATATATTGTAGACTCCGTTTCACGTAAGAAGAACCCACTTAAAGCTGCAGTCGTATGCATGACTTGTTGTCATAACCAGCGCTATATTGTAAAATTGTCCTTCGACTTCAAATCAGCAGCGTTACGTTTTTACATTTTGTGGGTCACCACAAAATTATAATTTTTCTTTTAACACCAGCAAGTTTTTAAAGGAGTCATGGCTTAGATCAAATACAATACACAACACACATCAATCAAAAATATACGACAGTGATTGATTGCTTCAATCACAACTTCAAATGTCAATAATAAAATAGCTGTCGGCATGAAATATCGTTTGTCGTTACGAGGCGACATAGATAAACAAGACCGATTTTGATTTCTGCGCAAGACAGTTGGCAAACTACACGTGACTACATGTGAAACGAAGTCTACCATTTACCAAGTTAAAAGCACAGAAATTCAAATTTCGCATAAAAACAGTAGAACAGTAAGGACGTCTCTACGAACTATTTGGTGTGATAGTCATTTTATAACGAGTAAATATCATTTAAACGGAGCAAAACGAAAAAATACGATGAAAGTTCGAACGATATACGAAGGATTGACGTGACGTGATTGGTGTTTTAGCTAAGATGGCGAATTGCTTTAGAATATTTGTCTAATATTTCTCCACATTTAGTAGACGTCAGGCGAGGACGTGACAAGGAAGACGCGTAGACGTGGCGGGATAGTAACGAAAAAAGTCAGTCAGTAGAGTTTTTGGCTACAAGTTTGGTTTTCGACTAGTTTGGAAAACTTATTCTTCAAGTAGTGATAAATATATGTTGGATAAGTGTGTTAGATAATCTACTTAGCTTTTACACCAAGTTTTTTAGTAATATCCTGCCAGGCCTGTTCCTGAACATTAATCTGAACGACTAAAGTCATCTAGACGTTTGTACTGCACAATAAATGTTATGCAACGCATGGTGTATTAGAGAAGAAGGTGTGCTCCCACGGAAGACGAATTTTCGTCATGTTCTGCGCACCTTCCAAAACGCCGCCATATTGCCAATCATATGTTTAATGTTTTGAATGACTGTCATAACTATAACATACACAACCAAATATTACTTGTTGTAATCGTTCATTTTTGTAATAAATTGTGAACTCTGAACATTGGAACATTAAGTGAATGTCTTTATTGTTAAGTGAAGATTTTGTCTCTTGTTTTCGTTTCAAATTCAGTTATTTGTCAAGCGTTTGATTTCGCGCGTTATTCTCTGATTGGCTGATTTTTCAATATGGAAGCGTTTTGGAAGTTTTTTTTTTGATTGGTTGTGCGCGGTAACACACCTTCTTCTCTATTACACCATGATGCAGCGGACGTGTTTCTTCCTCTCTGTGTACATTAAACCATTTATACCTCATTTAAAAACCAGGAGGAGTAATTTGAATTTAAGTTGGCAATTCTGTAGACCTCTGATTGGTCATATTCAGCCCAGTTTCACACAACACTCCTTAGCATTAACATCAGCTGTAGTAAAGTCGGTACACCGAGTATTAAAGGAATACTGAAGTGGAGGAACAATATACAGGGCAGAAAATATTGGTGGAATACCTACCAGGACGTCTGAAAAATTGTGATTAGTGAATAAAAAATGTCGCTCGAAGGACAAAAATAAGATCTGTGTTGGACAAAATTTCGCAGACTTTCTTGAAACAAATTAAATTTATCTGTGTCACCCTTTGAAGAGTCGAATGTAGGTACTATTTATCTGTTACACACAGAACGAAATCGTCAAAGTTTATTGGAAGAACATGCCATGGAGGATATAAAACAATATAGAAAAGAATGGGTTTGGTAGAAGATACATTATTGGTTTTTGAAGACAAAAAGAAGGAAGAAAGTATCTCACAAGTATTTGAAAAATGGTTTATTACACTTAATCCGGCAACATAAAGATAACTGTTGGAAATAGGTATTTGAATTTTGAATCAAATCACTCCATTATTACTCGTTCACTGCGAGAACTTGCTTTGAAAACGTATACGTTAAGCCGCGTCCACATTATGTCGAAAGGTGTCAATCGACAATGCCGATCCAGTGTGGATGGTCGCCCGACATTGTCGGGTCGAATCAAATGCAACCCGAACCAAAGTCGGTACGAATAAAAGGAAGTCGAATCGACATGGCTAGTTTGGACGTGTCGAAGCATGTTGTTCAACATTTCCTGAACGTAGTCATTTTGGTTAGTTTTGTGTGTCTGTGTTGTATCTCAACATGAATTGCAATGAAGAGGAATCATATTTTTTCCTACCATTTACGAGGCTGGGTCGTGCACAAGATCTTCGAAGGCGACGAAAACCAATTCAAAATATTACCAATTTTGATAATGGCGCGGCGATGTATGTCGGTCAACACGTCCACATTATACTGACAATGTGGACGAGATGAAACTCGAATGTGTCGAATGAGATTTGCCGGCATAATGTGGACGCAGCTTTAGACTCCGTTTCAGATAAGAAAAAGCCACGTGAAGTTAGCCAACTGTCTTGCGTAGAAATCAAAATCGGTCTTTATTATCTATGTTGCCTCGTTCGTAACGAGGCCATTGGTTACAAATGAACATCGCCAATCGTAAATTGAAAGTATAAATATTATACCAGTGTCTATTGAATGTCAAAACATCTCGAAAAGCTCCAAGAAATTACCAAGTGAAAACGATACGCTACTGATTTAAAGTCGAACGTCAATTTTACAATATGGCGCTGGTTTTTACAACAAGTTCGCGCATACGACTGCTACTTAAAGTGGGTTCTTCTTACGTGAAACTGTGTCTACGTAACAAATCGTACGAAACTGTCGAAGTCTGCAAGTGCTTTAAACATTCACTCGTCGAGAACAGTCCTTGACCAACTGGTACGAGTCGACAAAGGTGTCCACATTAGTGTTGGCTTTGCCGCTTGACAATATTAACACAAGGGAGCGGCTTAAAGTCTCTGAACAGTTGGCGGTACCGTTTGGGATGTACACTGACATGACTTCATGAATTAGATATATTGTTGTATTATCTATAGAACATAATTTCACATGCTCGAAATTTATTTGTATATAACACACATACACATTTGAACAAATATTATGTAAATAGCAAACTGCATTCTAATCTTATCATCATCAGCTGTATAAACGTTCCATGGTCAATAAAATGATAATTAATTTCAATCAATGCCTTTTTACATAAAAATTTGACGGTACAGACAGAATTTTATGAGAATATGTACCCACCACAAATAAATTATATAACTAATATTCAAGGCGCCCTTCAACCATATTTGGACTCTCCGTTTACAAAGAATGGAATTTATATTGTTCTTAGTTGGTGGGAAAATAATAAATCTCTTGAAAGGATACAACTATGTTATTTAAAAAAGGATACTTTTAATTCACCTGGTGCTATTGGTCGAGTAGAAACGGGAAGAGTAAAATTGGCTTACAGCGTTTTAAAATTTTCACTCAACTATACAAAGTTGTGCTCTAACCAACAATTAAAACTAATTGACACGTGCGATATCAAGTACAACTGGTCAAGGCAAATAAGACAGTTTTTTATTAACTTTAATGTATTAGATTACTAGAATAACTTTTCATAATTCAACTTTTCTATTTTAAAGAATTTAGTTTAATTTAAATATTACACACATTTGCACAAAATTAATGTCAATATTGTGTCTATACCTTGTTTTAAAACTAAGAGGAGCGATTTGAATTTAAGTTTGCATTTCTGCAGCCTATTATAGTGATTGGTTAAATTACCGCCCGTTTCACACAGTACAACTGATAACGATATTAAATTTATCAGTTTTGTGTTTATATGATAATTTTTTACTAAATATAGTAACCAATCAAATTAGGTACTCAATTTTAAGTCATGTGTTAAATTTCATCCAATCACTTCGGGATTACAGCGATAATACCCTACATGTGGTGTTTTCAGTTTGGTGTTTATTTTTTATTAAAAATTAATTAAACGTCAAACTGAAAACTGGATTAAAAATGTTGCGAAGATTTGGTATTGCATCTAACGATTCAATTAATTTACCAATTGTACTTTTCACAACTGTAGTTTTGAATAAAAATGAATATTTGTTTAAGGCCCGGTGTATCAATAGCCAATATTATCCATCAGTTAAGTATCCGTCAGATAAAAGTAACTAGCAGATAAAGTTCCAGTTTGTTTGGAAGCGGTTTATCAACTCGTTTTTATTCTCTAGTTTGTTAACTGACAGATAATGAAAGTTGGCAATGCTGACGAATGAATCTAAACAATCTCATTGGTTGTTACAAGAACAAGGTCATGTCACGTCAATTGATATTTTTGTTAGGTTATTGGTGAATGTTTATCCAAAGGTTTATGTGTTTTTATTTTTCTTTCTTGAAGAGTTTTTGGTTGTTGATAAATATGAATTTTCTGAATGGATATCGATGAGGACGAGGATATTGTGCAAGTTCTTGTGTATGAAAGAAGGATTCACTTGAGTGTCGAACTGATATGTAGGTGATCCAAGCCTCCTCTTTTGAGGAGGTTGTCCTATCCGTTTTTTAATTTTTTTCATATTTATGTTTATTTGCAATTTTTAAAAGCAAATTTCTCTCCTCTGCTGCATCCTCCCTTTTAAGTGGTAGGTACTAGTACTTTCAATTTTTTACTTTGCTCAAAACACAAGTAAATTTGACACAACACCACAACGGAATCAAAACAAAAAAGTGAGGTTAAGTAATAGACCTTAACTATGCCTTAACCTTCAGATATTTACCTATCCGCCAGTTTAAAATGACAGATGAATATCTGCTAGATAAAGTTATCCTGTTGTTGATAAACCTTTCCAAAATAACTGGTAGTATTAACTGACGGATAAATTGCTATTGATAAACCGAACCTAAGACTAATAAATTATTAAACGTCAGATTGACAATCAATTTTTTGATATCTACAAAGTTAAAAATTATCTTATCGAATACTCCTCGGGTCTTGATAAATACTCAAAATTTTGTTATAGAGAATGCTTCAAGCGTGTTGCTCAAAGATAGTAGCCATCGGCCTGCGGCCTTGGGCTATTATCAAATAACGCTTTCAGCATTCTCTATGACAAAATTATCTCGGTATTATCAAGACCCTAGGGGTATTACTACTGAAAATCTCATAACCTAAATCTTTATTAGGTACATATTTTTCACGTTTCTTGTTTTATTTTCAACTAAGTATTATATTCCAACTAAGTTAAGTGCTATTTTTATTATTAAGTTTAGTTTAATAAACATAATCTATGTTTGTTTTTTCATGTTAATAATATAAATTTCCAAGCTAAATTTTATTATTGTAAATATTTCTGCATCAAGTTTTACTCACATTACAGTACATTATTATGATATTTATCGATATCAAAACTTCTGTTGACGTCTAGTTCGTGCTCAAATGTGAATAGAGAACAATTTAAACATACAGTAGCTTTTTGTAAATATTTATATCATCCAATTTGACATGAATTACTTATGATAACCTTACATTTTGTTCACAATAATGTGACATTTGGTTACAACTTTCGTCATGGCCTGTGGCCAATGATGATTCAAATTAAAGACTTGCATTGATCCCTCATTGGACACAACACCTGCGAGCAATATAATACGTATGTCACGTAACTGTCAATTAGTTAGAAGTTTGAACACGTCTCTTTCGGAACACCCTTTTAATCTAGTAACTTTTAGTGGTTTAAGTGAGGTTTCTTAAAATGCTCCTCCTAGTTTAAAAACAAGGTAAAGGTATTCTCTTATGTCTTTGTATAGTATGTATTTTCGATTTTTCTGAAGCATCAAGTCCGTATTCACAAAAAATGTTACCTGTCCAAGTCACCCGCACCATAGCCCAACTACGTATGTAAATATGACTTTTATTATAAAATAAATTTACGTTTAACGGTATTGTTTATTATATTGACCCGAACTTAGTTTGCTCTGTATGTAACAATAAAAAAAGGAAACTCATCTACATTGTTATTGGGTGTCCCATAAATGAAGCTCAATATATCTTGTTTACAATAAGTAGACGCTATCTGTATCTGTAGAGTGGGGAGGGTGAGTGTGTAGGCTCACAGCACTTAGGCCACATGTGACCCATTGTACATCCTCCCGAGGAGTTGTCCTCCTAGGTCATTGTCCATCCTGTCCTTCTCAGGAAGGTGGACAAGTCACTAGGAGATATCTCTTTTATATCGGCAGGTGTAGGCCAAGACTCACCGAACACACACTCTCTTATTGACGATAACTCCGGACACTCGCATAAGACATGCCTGACAGTTTCATCTTCCTGTTCACACATCCTGCATAGAGGTGTGTAGATGCTAATATTTCAAACTAGAAATCTATGGGAAAAGCCAATATATCTGGAATATACTCAAATTAAGATCCTTAATACTGAATAAATAAGTTTTTTTAAATTTTTCTTAGTTTAGCGAACTAATTATATTATATTACAATATTAATGTAATAGAAGCAAATTCCTAGAAGCAATTAATATATTATTATTATTAATTAATTTCAATCACATTTACTCTGTCAATTTAGTTCTCTCGCAGTAACATTAATATTGTAGTTAATTTTTTTTTGAGATTATTACATCTGTTAACCTTGAACTTGGCAAGCGTTTCAAGCGAAATAATTGCAAATCACACCCAGACAAAGTGTCTATTGTTTTGTAACAGTAAGAGAAAAAAAGTATATGTAAATAGCGTCTTAAAAAAAGACTTGCGTGTGTTTGAAATGAACTCAGATAGCTGCTCATTAAATATGTTAACTAACAGATTAAACTAGGCGTATTATTAAAACTGAATTAAATTAAATAGTAATAACTAAGAATTGTTGGGACATTCTGAAATTGATGTTCGCAGAAAGTTAAAACTGCTTGAAGAATATTGCAACCTAAATGGTTTAACAGTGAACATTGAGAAAACTAAAATCATGGCTTTTTCCAGGGGGGGGCTTCAGTTTTGATAAAGGAACGTTCAAGTTTATAGGTGAAAACATTGGCTTTGTAAACAAATATGTATATCTAGGTGTTACAATAATCACATCCTCTTGTCTTTTTCGTGAAATGGCTTCTGTTACTGCCGAAAAAGGAAAACAGGCTGTCGGTGCTATCATACCCGTCCTAGCTAAAGCTAAAATCGACACATGGTACCCTAGAATAAAAATTTTTGAAGCACTTGCTTTAAGCACCTTGTCGAACTGCATACCTGTCTGGTGCCTTCGATATCACGATATTTTGGTGCGTGTACAGAATAATTTTTTAAAGCGTGTGCTTATGCTGCCCAGAAACACTTCTGATTGTGCTCTTAGGATAGAAACAGGACGTGTTAAATATCTATATAATATATTCAAAATGACATTAAACTGGTTACTAAAAATTCTTTCCATGGAAGATAACAGATTGCCCAAAATATGTTTTAACCAGCAAAGACATTTGCTGTCTTGTGACGAAAAATTTAACTGGGCTTTACAAGTCAGAAATCTTTTTTATTTTGTTGATGCAGCTGATGTTTCCAGCTCTACTTTTTACTGCTTATACACCAACTTTTCTTTTTCCAAAAGCTCTAAAAATTATCTTTCTTTAAAACTTCCTATCCAGGTCACTCGCACCATAGCTCAATTAAGACTTGCTAACAAGTATCGCTTAAAATTTACACTGAATGGAGTTTCGTACGTTATTAACCCAAATGAAATATGTACTGTATGTAACAGGCTTGAGTTTGAGACGATTGAACATTTTCTTTTTGGCTGTCCGATTTTCACAACTATGAAACCTAATAACTGCGCATTGCGCAACTGTATCTAATTTGGAAAGTCTTGTTTTTCAATTAGAAAACCTAAATGTAACCTCGGCAAAAAGCATATCGTTTTATATATGGAATATTTTAAAATTAAGGGCATTTATTCTAAACGAATGAAACATTTCTTTATTATCATTATTACTTTTTTTTTAACGTGTACTAGTTTTAGGTTCCTTTTTATTTATATAAGTTCGGCTTTTTCTTATATTTTATAGGGCACACTTTATATTAGGCATTAATTTTTTTTTCTCTTTTTAACTATACATATACTAATTCTAAGTTTCTATAAAAAAGTTTTTCTTGTATTTCAGATTTTGGATAAGTCAATTTTTTTTGTACTTCCAAATCCTTGCTGTAAAACTTCTGTTTTTATAAGCAATAAAGATTATTATTATTATTATAACTAAGAATTGTTTTTTTTCTCTGATGAAGTTATTCATTTTAACCAAAACTTATATGTAGTTAACATTTGTCGATTTTCTGGAAAACCTGTATATATTATAAATTTCAGCTAACATTAAATATCTCGACAATTACTATCAACATTTTACGAATATTAAATTGATTATATTTTGATGTGTCTTTAACAAATATACAGATAGCGAAAAAGTTCAATCGGGCATACGATTTACACAAGTACGAAAAGGATAATATGTGAAAAACTACTTGAAAGAGAGAGAAGAATAATTGTGGGCAGTTGTCGACGGGCGTATTTAGTTCCAGAGGCTGGAAGAATGTTCATCGCCCCCCTATTTTAACCACTGTTGCCAGAAGCACAAATTAATTTGTACAAATGATATTTTGTGTAAAATAGGGGGAGGCGATGAACATTCTTCCAGCCTCTGGAACTAAATACGCCCATTGCCAACAATTATTCTTCTCTCTCTTTCAAGTAGTTTTTCTCATATTATCCTTGTCGTACTTGGGTAAATCGTATGCCCGATTAAACTTTTTCGCAATCTGTATTTACTTCATCTTGGGAGACCCTGTATAAAATTATTTACTTGTGAAACAATAAATTTGGAGTATATTTATCATTCTATTCAAGTGAATTCAAGAGAATTCTATTTTTAGTCAAAAGGAGATTCCAGAAGAGGGTTTCAAAGGTTAAGAATTTTTCCTTACTTTTAAGAGTCCAGAAATAAGATTTAGAGGTATTTTATTATTACCAGTGTGTCGCAGTGATTTTGGATACACACGGCAGATATACAGGGTGGCTTACCGAAAAATAAAACAGATTTTTCATCAGAAAGGGAGCCACATCAGAATGAAGTACCTGGCAGTTCGGCCATATTGTGCTAGAGAACACAAATTGTTTTCTGGTGAAAATTAATTAGTAATCAGTTCTTAAAAGTATCCAAAATGCCATCCTTTTGTATTGTTGTTAAGTATAAAATGTGAGGAGAAAGAGATAAGGTATATTTTTTTCCAGCGGTTTTAAAGAAGCGTTATTTGAACCACGTCGTGATGATTGGATCAGTCCTTTAAAGGGAGAGAGTGAATCACAAGAACAAAAGTATTGCTTACAGGAACACGGAAAAAAATATATGTTATATCAACTCAATTTATTTAGTCACTTTTATTTGATTAACTCGATTAAATTTCATTCATATCAAATACTGAATGTATTCGTCCGAGGAAATATTAAAATTGCTGAAACAAAATGGAATTGTTGACGTAATCCTAGAAATTTCTTGAATCAAAAATGGACTTATCAAGTGAAGTATTTCCTAATTTACATCAAAGTATTATAATACACATAGATTCAAAAGTTTTGCATCACCTTCTTCGGATGCGAAGGAATTTTTTTGCGCTAACAATTTTCTGTTAGCTTGTTTATCAATGTTTACCATTTCAATATGTTCCATATTTTTTGCAATATACAGATGTTTACAGTTTTTTTGTAAGATAACATTTTTAGTGCGATCATTTTAACATTCAAGGCATTTGATTTTTACGATTTTAAGTGCAAACATGAATCGTCAAGTCATAAGTGAGATTGACCGTGCAAGAATAGTTGCTTTAGTTGAAGAAGGTCATTCTCAAAGGTTCGTGGCAAACAGAGTTGGCGTTTGGCAAAGTGATGTGTCTCGTATATGGTATCTCCAGACCAATTCTCTTCGTGATAGACCTAGAAGCGGTAGAAGACGTGTTACTAATCAGCGGCAGAACCGCTATATCCACTTAACTATCCGAAGAAACCCGACCATGGCAATACCAGCACTCCAAAGAGATATGAGACATGCGTTGGGAGTTCAAGTATCGATCTCGACATAACGAAGACGAATACTTGCGACAGGTTTGAGGTGTCGCCGACCAATAAGAATGCCCGGACTACAACCTGAGCACAGAGTTCGCTGACTACAGTGGGCTCAAGAACACGGCCTTGCCTGAACCTAACCTAACCTAACCTTGCCTGAAGAATTTTGGAATTCGGTGTTTTTTCCGACGAGACAAGGATGACTGGTGATAGGTATCTCAGAGAGATTCTACATCCTCACGTGAGACTGAGACATGAGACGTGAGACAGCATGGACAGGCGACTTCAAGCTTGCATAAATTCTAGTGGTGGAAATACTCTTTATTAAAAGTTCTCACGCAGGATCTCACTTAACCTTTTCTTTAAAAAGAATTAATTTGTATTTAATTTATCTAATTTCTAAGAATACTTTTTATGTTTAAAGCAAGTTTATTATTGGATAATAAAATTTTTTGACAAATATACACGTTTTTTTTTATTGAAACTAATTATTTGATTAATCGCTGATCCATTTATAATGAACACATTTCTTTTTCCGGAGATTTAGGGTGATGCAAAACTTTTGAATCTATGTGTATTATCTCAAAAAATTGATTCATTCAAATCAAACAAATGAACACGCTTGATTCAAACATACACTTGTCAAATGAAATATATTTTAACTTACTTTAAGCGAATAATATTATTAACTCAAATATAATATTTGGTTGACTCAAACTAGTCAATTCGCTCGGTTCAAAATTAATTTTTTTAAATGAAACATTTTTCAACTCCTTTTAAGCGAATAATAATATTAATT
>CAJUYG010001066.1:98405-121694 GCA_910591675.1 Galerucella calmariensis
GGGTCTCTCTCTCGCCCTCGGACCTGAAATATCATTCACCAAATAAACTAATCGGTTTTGTTAAGAAGCTGAATTTGTTTGGTGAAATCTGAGTAGGTGTGAGCCACAATAGACTCTTGCGAGTCGCAGTGGAGGGCCTCATAGACCCACTCACCACAAACCTAACCTAACCTAACCTACTTTTGGTTTAAATTTGAAAATTGTACACTAATAAAAAAGGCCTGCTTTGCGTATAAAAATTTGTATAGAAAAGCGTGTTTTGCATAGTGGTTGTAGGAAAACCATGTAGCAGAGCATAGTTTTGAACATAGCCCTGATAGAAACCAAAGCCACAGAGTACACCATCTAACAAGAGGCGAATGAAAGCCGTTTTCGTGATCGCAATTTTGTGTGGACATGCGTGAATTAATTAGTATATATGTCAATGTCAAGACGACACATGGTCGACACTTCCGTTCGTTCGTTCCCGTCAGTTACTCAGTTTTCTGTGGTTTGGTTGTCACTGCCTTAGTTAGATGGTGTACTCTGTGGTATCAAGTAGTATATCTGTCAGTCTCGACGTATTTCCGTTTAAGTCCAACTTCAAAGGAACCGACAAAGCTTTCGTCTCTTGTTAGATGGTGTACTCTGTGCCAAAACTGTAAAACCTCTCATTTTTTTATTTGTTTTGTAGTATCTTTTGTGTCTTTAAAAGTATGAATGAATGTTTGTAGGAAGTCATAGGAGATAGGCAAGAAGTTGGCAGGTCTATATCAGGTCTATATACAGTGTGGAACAGCCAAATGGAAGAGATTGGACCAAAAAATGTTCTTGTGTATGTTTTAGCTTCTCAAATATGACTAGAATTGATGGCATAAATAATCAACTTCTATTTTTTGTATTGAACCATTGGCTTTCAAAAGAATACGGTTTAACCTCTTCTCAGCACACCACTGGTTTATTGCAGCCCAATTATTCCCAAAAATAGATTAATAGGTAGGATCTTCTTAGCTTATCCTCAAACATTTAAAGATATTAACATACTTTTCTAGACACTCTGTGTATAATTTTCCCATTTAAACCGTCTTCTTAACTTAAATGTTACTTAAAATTTACGGCACATGTTAGTTAACCTGTTTCAACATTTATAGAGTTAAATCAGGTGCGGATATTAACATTTATTTATGGGTACGACCATTATGTTATGATAATTTACACCCAGCTTTTTAATATAAATAAATTTGTAAGTAATAAAAATACCACCAGCAACCATCTTATCTATTATAGATAAATCGTTAATTCAAATTAAATGGCAATTCATTCTTGTGTAATTACCATTTTTATCCTATTCTATAATATAAATTTTTGTTCTTCAATTGTAATAATTGCTTTTTATTAAATAGCGGAGAATATCGGAAAGTATTTCTTTTTGCAACTTTTACAGATTAAATTTAGTAAAAATTAAAAATTAAGAATGTTGCAGGTAACTTTTGCCGCTGTCAAAGTGACAATTGCACTGTGGCATATGGGATTTTTTATATACAGTACTATTCAAAAGTCCCCTCCCCCCTTCGTATCTTTTGAACGGCTACACTTACATTAATAAAATTTGGAGGGTGAAAATGAAGTGTTGACGTCACAGTGCCACTCTGGCCAATAATTTTAAATAGGACCTTATGGCAAGTGATATCTCGTTTGAAAGGCATTGACATTGGCTACATAGCCATATTAATTTTGTTTGGGTTTAAACTAATTTTGACGGATAAATTAAATAAATACCAAAATTATTATTCAACATTTAAATATTGAAGATTTTTCAGTCCGCCTCTGGTTAGTTGTCAAAAAAATTGACGTTTTTAATTTAATAGTATTTGTTGCTTCGCGAAGTTTTTCTAAATAGCTTAAATATTTAATTTTATTATTGTTTAACGAGACGGTTAAGAGTTTACATAGGCAAAATGGTACGTACTCAAGCCGACAAAGTAGCAGCTATCTTAATTATTGGTGAATCTAGAAAGAATCTCCATGAAGCGGAACGTTTATTTAATGAGAGATACCCAGATCGCCTTATCTCGAGAACTTATTTGAGGAAGCTTCTTCACAAGTTTGAAGCAACAGGTAGTGTTCAAGATGCCAAACGATCTGGTCGATCAACATTTAGTGATGATGAAAAAATTGAAATAGTTGCTGAAATGGTAGTAAGCCCTACTTCCTCTTCAACTAAAGTTGCGTCTATCTGTGAAGTAAGTAAAAGTACAGTACAGAGAGTGTTGGCTAAAAATAAATTTCATCCATACAAGTTGAAAATGGTGCACCACCTTTCGGATGACGACCCCGACAGAAGACTCGAATTCTGTGAATGAATGACACATAAAATTAGTCAAAAACCCACATAACACAAAAAAAATTTGTTTTAGTGACGAAAGTACTTTTTGCCTCAATAGAAATGTGAATACACAAAATGTAAGGTATTGGAGTGACACAACCAGCGAGGTCCTATAGAATGACCACCTGGGTCACCAGATCTGACACCATTAGATTTTTTTCTATGGGGGTACTTGAAATAAAAGATTTATACTACGGCACCAGATAGCATTGGCGTTTTGAAAGAAAGAATTATTGAAGAATGCAATGCAATTTCAGCTGACACATTCGAACGAGTACAAGAGTTTACTAATAGGATGTATTACTGTCAGGAAGTAGTCGGAGCACATTTCCAACACTTGCTATAAGAATTCATTGTTGATATTTGATTGATTAAATTTAAGAAAATAGTTTCGATAATTTTGGTATTTATTTAATTTATCCGTCAAAATTAGTTTAAACCCGAACAAAATTAATATGGCTATGTAGCCAATGTCAATGCCTTTCAAACGAGATATCACTTGCCATAAGGTCCTATTTAAAATTATTGGCAAGAGTGGCACTGTGACGTCATCTATTACTATTACGTCACCTGTTACCATTTAAGTTTACAACACTTTATTTTCACCCTCCAAATTTTATTAATGTAAGTGTAGCCGTTCAAAAGATACGAGGGGGGGGAGGGGACTTTGAATAGCACTGTATAGTCAAATGCAGTATTATCATGCGGGTCATACGATTCAACAGACATACTCCCGTTTTTATTTTCTTTTATTGCGTTTAATCATAACTTCCAACTAAAATCCGTAAGATGAATAAGACAGACTTATGCAATTTTGACGGGAGAAAAAAGGATATGTATTTAGTTTTCAGCGATTCTAAAAAGTCTTCCACCTGCAAAGTTTTCATTTAAATGTCAGTTATGTGACTTTGACCATTCAAAGTGACAATATGAATAATAAGAAGCAATTTTCCGGTATTTTGCATCCTCAAGCAAAAACAAATGGTAATTAATCTGATAGATTATTTCGAGAATGAATGAAAAAGTGGAAATTCGTCAACCAGTGTACAGGAAACATCAACCATCATTATTTTCTCCGGGTATACCTATTTGTAATCTCACATTTTGGTAACCTCTGTGTCTTCTGATTTGATACATATGGTTAGTTACCTTTGAACCCTCACGATAAGAGCGCTTTTGACTATATCAATTAAATTGTCAATAAAGTAGATTTTTTAATCATTTCTACATTTTTTTCTATTAAACTTTTCCATTGGAAGCTGCTCAAGACAGAAATTATGTGGTGCCACAATTTTTCACTAAAATTAATTTTGTCACTTGCCGATACGACGCCATCCCTCAGGATCTCATTTATCAAATACTGCTGAAATTGCATATCGACAGTATCGACTATTCAGGCAAAAGAAAACTGCGTTGATTAGATACGTATTTTTAAACGCAACAAGAAAGTGTATTGGATTCCAAATCTAATAGAGACTAGTGACATCTACGATTATTTATGAAAGATAGTTTTATTTAAAAAAAGTGATTTTCTGCTTTTTTGTATCTTTGTCTGCAGCAAATAATAAACGAAGCGTTAAATACAGCGATGTATTCCAAGATTCTATTGGTTAAAGCATGCGCCGTTTATAAACTTCACTTGGAATACAAATTATTTGATATTTTTTCGAGAAGGGGAAGGAAAAATGAGAATATCTCAATAGTCGTGGTATATTCCCTTCCCCTTCTCGAAATAATATATAGTGCTTTCTGTCACGCCTTACTTTGAAGTAACTAAATCGTACGCCACGATTTGAAAAGTCTAGAAATGATCATTGAATTCGCAATAAAAACAATAATTTTTAGGAAATGGAATTAGAGTAAATTAATATATCAGTTAACCTGTGTATACCTGGTTGACAGGTTAGGTAGTTTATCATGCTTAGGCATTCTCTTTATATTTTTTTCTTTTGATCCCGACCGGGAAAAAATTAAAATCTAATAATTTTCAATTAAAAATAGCCCTGCCAAGATATGTCAGTAATCATCAAAAGACATCTGTATATCAAATGCAGGTCATAAAAATTTTTACGAACTAATCATTTGTCTGAAATGTTCAGAAATTTATTTTTTCTCTTTTCCGATGGCATTTTTAGGCTGAGATTTTAACTTGAAACTTCAAGGTTGCATTTTCACGTTTACGTCTAAGTAATATTATTTGTAACTTTAGACTCCTTGTAATGTTAAAAGCAATAACCACGCATGAAATAAATTATTACCATTGTAGATGTCACGCTTGAACTAATTAATCTATAATCTAAAACCACATTTCTTTCGTATGTAATTTGTCGTCTTTAGAATGAGAGGCAAAAAAAACAGAAAAAGAATTCTTGAATAACTTCTTTGTTTCGTCTAATTTTTAACAGAGTAGAAGTAGAACAGGGACCCAGGCTTCCAATGATGTATTATGAAATTAGCAACGTTGCCAGATAAAGTTTTAATGATAACAATTCAAAGACTTTTCAAAAGATTGAAAATTACTTCCTACACTGAACTAAAACAATTTCTCACACTATTGAATTAGATAGAAATAAATCTAGTGCGTACTAAGAAGAGTATTTCCTAGTGCGATCATTTTCATAGTTGCACCAAGTGCTCATATCAAATTCTATACATATAAATTACTTATATTAATTTCCAATTTAAATTATAATAATTTATAATTTATATTATACGTTGCTGAGAACAGATAATTGAAATTAAAGCATTTGAGTTCTGCTTTTCAAACCATTCAAGTATGGACAATTTTTATAAAACATTTCGATGGAAATTAAAGTTGACGGATTCAAGAAGAATAGAAGGTGTGACAAAGCTAGACAGATTAAAAAACGAAGAAATTAGAGCTAGACTTAAGGGGGATGCTGTAATATCAAAAATAGAGCAAACTCAACTCATATGGTTCGGAAACCTGACAAGAATGAACATAGTTAAACAAATATGGGAGGCAGGGTGGTACGGAGAGAAAAAATAGAAAAAGGAAGAGAAAGGAAAGAGGAAATTCTTGGATGGAAGCAAAGAAGATACCAGAAGAAAGATAAATATGAAAAAATACACTGCGGAACCAGCCACCCCGACACCTAACGATACAAGGGGAACCCGATATGTATAATATATAAGGATTTTTCATCTTTGTCTTAAATAACGGAGTTTCCTAGGATGATGAGGCTTCATATCCTCACTGTATATTATTTACAAATAGCGCACATCTTTTCGATTTACTGACATGGTTGACTGCTAATCTACCGTCTGCTATTCATATAGTAGTGACATCTATCGAGAATCTTCTAGAAAAGGGATTTCCCTACTTTTTCGGGCCAGAGCTCCAAATTACTTTAAAAATTTCAAATTTTTTCCTATTAATACAAAATACTATTTCAAGAAGTTTGCGGTTGGTTAATTTAGTAAATTTAACTTCACAATAATTTTTCAATATTGCGCTATATCGAGAACTTCTGATAGCCTTGATTGAACGTCTGCTTAATCTTCTCTTGTGTACTGATGGTGATAAACTCTTTTTGCATGATCATATTGGCTTCTTTCATGGCTGTGATATTGTACGCTAATAGATCCTCAAAATCCTTGCAAAATGCACCCTAGTGAGTGAAATATGAAGCATTTCTGGTAATTTGGGAATGCCTGTTCTAAAACAAGAACGAGAAGAACCATCCAAGATCTTTAAAAAGGGTTCAGCATTAGTAGCCGTACACATTTTCCACTTTAATGTTACATAATATAATTTTCCCGATTGTCTGTTTTCACCAATTCCACTACAGATGTGCTTAAAGTGTGTGTGAATAATTATTATTTCTTCTAGCATGAGATTTAACCAAAGCCATAATAGCTCAATGGGATTAAATATGCCATAAAAGGAGATAAGGCAAAACATTATATTTTTCATAATTTCCAAAAACTGTTCGTAACATTTGACCACTCGTCGCTGCTAAAATTGGCACCACCGTAACGAGTATTTGAATTTTGAAGAGCTGTTAGTAGTAGACCTTGAACAAGGTGCTTAATATATGGGTTGGATGTGTTACGTCACTTTTATATCTGCTTCCTCTCTACTACGTGTATAATGTAATCTAGTATATTGCGGAGGTCACGGTAGAGGAGATTTATTGCATAGTTGCCAAAACGAGACAGAAACAAACCGTAAATAAAAAAAAATGTAAGATATTTATTTTAGTATCTAATAGTCGTATTATGCAAAACGCCTACCCGTATGTAGCTTACAAATTTATGTGTTGTATTTTATTTATGATGTGGTACATTTTGCGCAATCAAAACTAACCCAAAAAGACTCACTGAAAATGTGTTTTTGTCATTTCTAATTTACTTTAGTTTAAATCTAATTATATTTACAATGGAAAAATATTAATCAATCAATCTGCATGTTGATTACAAGAACGGAAAGGGATCGAGAATGACTGATGATTGTAGACCTAAATTCAAGTCAGATCCTTCATCCAACGATATTACTGTTAACATTAAATCACAGAGTGTCGCTCGCAGCCCCAGTTGACACTTAGATAGCATTTACGCACCCTTCCTTTTTTATTAAATTACGCGATAATTGAATGGGAGACCCCACACCCACTGAAGGAGAAAAATTTGTATTTAAATAGTATTATTGTGTCACAAGAACAGAAAATGAGCTTTAGCAGAACAAGATTATTAACAGTTGCCAAAAAGGTATCGATTGTCCTTGACGACGGGTTGTGAGTCAACCTACCACCCTTAGGTGGTAACAATTATCAATTGTACAATTTGTATGAAATGTTCTGTCTCCATCATTTCTCCATTCTCTGACCAAGTTTTCTGTTACTCTTGAAGTACTGCAGGAGACTTCTGGCTTCGTTATATTATATAAAAGTTTATTTGCACCTACATACAAATAATTTACTGAACAAGGTAGACAAGGAAGTCTAAACCAGGCTATTGAAACTGGGTAAGAGAAATTTGAAGACAGTTACCGACCTGGTGACTGGGCATCTGCACAAAATGTGTAGGAAATGTGAACTACCTATATTATGTAACACTTACTTACACATACAAGGACTCAGAAGGAAGAACTTTGGAGAGGAAATAATACAATTATTACAACTACTGAAAATCCTTCCAGTCAAACTAGTAGCCCATGTAGAAGACCCGAAGCTTCCGTAATGGAAGTAGATAACATAGGTAATTGTACAAAGATTCAGTTCAAGTGCATGAGCTGCATGAAACTTCATCCGCGTGAATAATAGCCATCATTCTCCACTCGTTGAAGAATATACTATTAATGCCAGCGCAAAATCGTTCTCGACTAGTAAATGATAGGTATGTTACCTATTATTTATTTAAAATAATAAGGCAAGATAAATTGCAACGGCGACTCAACGTGGAGAGCACCTCAGGTGTGATTTCGGAGACCAAACTAATATCAGTTCAGGGAGTAGTCTTACCGGTTCGCGGGTAATCCTACTTTATTTGAGTTATTGAAGTTAATGAGATAATAGATGAAGTTAAGAAACCAAATGAATTTAATAAGTTAATAAATCAAGTTAAGGAATGTAATTAAAGTAAATCAAGAAAGGTAAGTGGGCGCCACCCTGAATAATATTAGTCGACTTGTTTTTCACCTCACAACTCTCTATCAACACACCTGGAAATGCTGGAAGGGAAGGAATATGAACAACGTTGTGAAATTCACAAGTTGTATAATGATTTTAAAACTAATATCACAGTGAATGAATGTTGTTTTATGTTGTTTACGTTGTGTGTTGTTTTACATTGTTTTACTTTCCTTAGTTTCTTCGGACAGGTCCTAGGTGTCTGATGTTAATCCATGGAAATTTAGTTCATGGAAACTACCTCATACAAACTACTCCATAGAAAGCTCTTCGTTCGGAATGTCACGTACAAATTGGCAGGTACAAAGTGCATTCACATTGAATGCACTTTCAAAGAAAAAATTTGAGGTAAACCTCTCACAAGAAATTAAAATTGATGACCTTATCATTTCACGGTTCACAGGAAAAAGAAAGCTTATTCTTACTACTCGCTATTAAATTGAACCATGCGATGAGCAATCGACATACGTTGCATATCCCTTTCCTGTTCACATGCTCCGCTTCGAAGAATAATTTACATATTGGTAGTGTCTTCTTAATTTCTCTCTCTATAGGAGAGAAGAATTGAAATATCTGACCAATATCAGTGTATACTGATCCTAACCAACGGAGATTATCCGTCGCACATTAAATGTAAAAATATGCCTTTCAGCGGTGATCGATGCTACAGGTTCTCGACGAGAATCACATGTTGGTAAGGAAAAAAGACTGGCTACTCGCCGTCCGGTAGATATTTAAATATTCCAATGATAGTGGCCATATATAACGTTACAGTATAAATAACTATTATGGAAGTAGGATTATTTAGGGTGGGTATTATAAAACTATTTTGACATATAACTAAAAGCAACAAGTTAACTTTTAGTTATATGTCAAAATAGTTTTATAATACCCGTCACATGTTATAGTTAACTTCAAAATTACGAAGTCAACTTAGTCGGGTGGAAAAGGTATCGATTAAAGTTAACTTTATGGAAAAACCAGGTTTTCCTGATTTGATAGTTGCTCTGGTATGTCGGATCTGTCAACAATTTGGCATTTATAACCTTAATTAATTATATTGTAAATATTTTGATTGCTTTTACTTTGTTTTCTTTGAACTTTGCAATGTTAACAAACGATATCTAAGATATTTTTGAGGAACTTTTAACCGACGATGAAGAAGATGCTATGAATATTGTTGAAGGTCCTCGGTGACAGATGATATTTAGGAATCGGCTGGACCATTTCACTTTATGGAATGAAACAGAACTACACTAATGATGGAAGAGATTCAATTAGGTCATTGGAAAAGTTTATGGCTCGTCTATCTATTCAGACAGCAACAAATAAAATAAAAATTCGACACTGGGAACGAAATAACAAATACACCAAGGAGACATATCAAAGCAATTCTTTTTTCTCTAATTTTTTTTGGGACTCAAACCAGAAGGAACTTACAGAAGATATATCGAAGCTAGACCATAAAACTCTATACCATAGAGAATATATCTCTATGCTCCAGGCTATTCTTCTTTTTCTTTGAAAATGAAACTTTTATAAAACTGACATTTTAAAACCTAAAGTTAACTTGACTGTTAAATTCAGAGTTAACTTCAAGACATGTTTATAATACCCGCCCTTAGTGGTGTAGCTTCCTTCTTTGCTGGAGTGTGCATGTATTATTGTATTACATTCACCGAGATCTAAGAAATCTATTGTGCCTCCTTTCTTCCATTCAATTTTCTTAGGAAAGTCTCCAAGTATAGTAGTTCCCTATTTCTCGAATAAATTTTAGGGTATCCGCAAGCTTTACTCAAGATAAGTTACCCTCTTCTATCCAGTAGTTTCCTATTCAATTCGCAAGTATGTGAATGGAGGTCTCTTCCCAGTTGTAATTGATAAACCTTGGCATAAGATATATTGATTAATATTAGGCGAGCGGCACACCTCCAAAAAGTCGTTTAGAAAACGAAAAAGTGACCAGATCACTTCTAATCGCTAAAAACCATGTTACTTTATGTTTTCGAGGATGCTGAATACGAATATGACGTTTGTTTTTTTCTAAAATTGGAGGAACATTGTTAAAATCTACAATTAAGTGAAAAATTAGAAAAATATTTTTCGCGAATATCGAACTTCAACTCGCTGCCATTCACGGAATAATCAATATTTTTTCATAAAAATTCAATCACACATTCTTGAACTCATTTGCAAGTCAGTAAAATATACCCGAAATTTCCAAAGCAATTTCCCACCGGTCGGGAAATTTCGGAAAATTTTTTACTATTCTTTCTGACTTTGTGCATACTTCTGAAAAAGTTGAGTGTCAAAGTTTTTGATTTTCAATTTCTACATATGTAGTCTCCAAGTGTAATATACAAGGAAGTTTTCCAGAAAATTTCAAATGTTTATTAGCAAAAATAAAAATTATACAGCGTCTTAAACCTCAGCCTTCTAGTCGCTCGACGCTTGCACTGCGCGCATTTCTTTTGGATTTCATGCAGTGAGCGAATAATGAATCTAAAATTTTCTATTAATAATTTTTTTTATAAAATAATGATACAATAAATAATAGTAGAAAAGCATGTATAAATATAAAAATTTATTCACTCTGTACATTCATCATTAACTACATTTACGTTATTAGTACATTAATCTCGGTAACTACATAAATCACAGCATTCCAAACTAGATTTTTTACAAAGGCACACGTCGGTACAGCAAGAAGATTTTTGAGCACAAGAACAGAAGAAATTTTGTAAATATTCCATTGCTGATAATCCATTGTAAAAATCAGGTAACACATTCCCATCGTCGATCAACCATCCATATTCTTCCAAGTTTTTTGTCAAAATCGTGGAAAATGTCGCCTGATTCTATTCGTTGATTTGCCAAATGCATCTCAATACGTGTTTTTCTAATGCAGGCTTAGAAGGTGGTAACTTATCAACACATGAATTTTTCAATAAAGCTAAATTATATCTTAATGAGTTAATATCTGTGCGAATGGCTTTAGACTTGTTACGTGAATCGTACAACACAGATAGAAATACTAACAATGGAATCAACAATGGAATATTTACAAAATTTCTTCTGTTCTTGTGCTCAAAAATCTTCTTGCTCTACCGACGTGTGCCCTTGTAAAAAATCTAGTTTGGAATGCTGTGATTTATGTAGTTGCCGAGATTCATGTACTAATAACGTAAATGTAGTTAATGATGAATGTACAGAGTGAATACTTTTTTATATTTATACATGCTTTTCTACTATTATTTATTGTATCATTATTTATAAAAAAAAATATTAATAGAAACTTTTAGACTCATTATTCGCTCACTGCATGAAATCCAAGAAAAACTCGCCCAGTGCAAGCGTCGAGCGACTAGAAGGCTGAGGTTTAAGACGCTGGATAATTTTAATTTTTGAAATTTTCTGAAAAACTTCCTTGTATATTACACTTGGAGACTATACATACGTAGAAATTGAAAATCAAAAACTTTGTCACTCAACTTTTGCAAAAGTATGCACAAAGTCATAAAGAGTAGTAAAAAATTTTCCGAAATTTCCCGATCGGTGGGAAATTGCTTTGGAAATTTCGGGTATGTTTTACTGCCTTGCAAATGAGTTCAAGAATGTGTGATTGAATTTTTATGAAAAAATATTGATTATTCCGTGAAAGGCAGCGAGTTGAAGTTCGAAATTCGCGAAATTTTTTTTTCCTATTTTTCGACGTTATTGTAGATTTTAACAATGTTCCCCCAATTTTAGAGGAAAACAAACGTCATATTCGTACTCAGCACCCTCGAAAACATAAAGTAACATGATTTTTAGCGATTAGAAGTGATCTGGTCACTACCATGACATTTTAGGGGTGGTTGCCGCTCGCCTATATAAAATGTAACTCAGAAATAAGTGTTATGACTTTTTTTGGTATTCACTATTCGCACTACCAATATAACCATGTTATTTCGCGACACTTATACTATGTCCTCCCACAGGGTTCCCAACTTAGGGGTTTCCCCCCCAGATTTAGGGGGGAAAAAGTAGGATGGGTTTTTTTAGGGGTGTCATATTTCTAGGGGTATTTTTAGGGAATTTTATGACTTCAAATATTTATTTCGATTCACACTGCAACGGAATGCTGGATCATGCACAACATTTCAACCATCCGCAAAAATGTTGAAATTATTTAATGTCAATATGTATGATTTCAAAAAGTCAGAATCTGAAGACAATGATTTGTTATTTGAAGTTTTCGATAAAACATGAATAAAGAATTTAAAAAATTGATGTTGCTGAATGAAATTATTTATTGATTGTTTGAAATTTATTATTTGTCTAATGATATTTTCTTATTTATTAATTATTTTTAATGTATTATTTATTTAAAAATATTTGATTAATTATTTTATAAATAATAAAAATTTTTTAGGGGGTTTTAGGGGTTTTTGATTGGGGTTTTAGGGAGATAAATTTTTGAGAGTTGGGAACACTGTCCTCCCATTTTTAGTAATATTACGTGAATGGAAGCACTGATAATCGTTTTTCGTCAACTGAAATTTAAAACGTAACTTAATTAAAGAACGACGGTTTCAACCTCGATTCGTTAATGAAAAAAAAATACTCCTTGGAAATTGTCAGGAATTAGCAGAAGTTGAAATGGAAGTTTTTTTTTTATAATTCGGGTTTCTCGAATTTTTTAAATTAATGATTTGGAAAACGTTTACTGCATTACTGAATTTTAAATTACAATTTTGTCCCTTGAAAAATGATAAAACGGATAATTATTTTTATCACAAATGGTTCGTCAGCTTTTAACCATGAAATTTCTCTTCTTTTTATTACCATTCTTGGTAAGATCTATTTACAGGGTGGTCCGTATGTAATGGTCCAAAGTGAAATGGAAGATTCTTCGCCTAAAAATATTACAATCTGACGCAACTTCTTTTAATAAAATATCGATGATAAGAAAGATACAGGGTGGCAAAGTTGAAATGTCAAAAATGTTTTTTCTCAGTAAATTGGAAGATTTTGGATATAAAAACGTAAAAATTTGAAGATAGGAGTTTTAGGACCTGCGAAATCATAATATCAAATCTATTTTGATGTATTTTCTAGAGGGCGCCACAAAAGCTATGTAATTGGTGTAACTGTTGAATTGACTGATGTATCGTTAACTTCATTGGAAAATATTAAAACTTCATCATTTTTGCGATAAAAAGGTATACTTATCATTAGTCTCAAAAGTTACTGGTTTTCGAGATATTCGCATTTTTAAATCGTATTGCTTAGTAACAACCAGACTCCGAAGGCGGAGAGCTGTTACCTCAAAGCAACATCCTTGAGAAAAGTTATGGAAAAATTATTGGAAATTATTAATGTTCTTGATAGCTGACAATAAATTTGCTGATATCAGCGCCTAGTAACATTATTATTTTTGTGCTAATAAATGAAATAAATAGTAGTTTACCTAACTAGTGCGGAAAGTGATACTTTTCCGCACGCTATTGCAGATGGCCGAACGACGCTTTAGCGGAGTTCGGCCAGCATTCGCGTGCGGAAAAGTCACTTTACGCACGTGTTAGGTACACTATTTTTTCTACTAGCATGCGGAAATAAGCTCAAAAGTTAACATAAAGAAACATTTTCTATTAAATACATATCAACAAACTAATTATTATTATTTGACATTCATTCAATGAGGCTTATACCAAGGCCATTTAAAAATGATTAAAAAATAAGTTTTTTTTTATTGAAAATTATAGCAGAATTATAATAAATTTATCAATTTTTCAGTCATTTGGTAAACTACAATCATACAAATATGTATTTTAAATATTCAAATGTCAGTATACTCTCCAAAAACTTGACAAATTTACTTTTCCGCATTAGTGCGGAAAAGTGACTCTTTCCGCACGCTTTTTAGTGCGGAAAAGATTCACTTTCCGCACGTTAGTAGAAAAAATTATTAAGGGGGTTTTAAAATTGCAAATATCTCGAAAACAAGTAACTTTTGAGATTTATGATACGTATAACTTTTTGTCGCAAAAATAATGCAGATTTAATATTTTCTGATAAATAAGTTAATCGTACATAGGTTTCGTGGCGCCCTCTAGAAAATACATCGAAATGGATAAAATATTATGATTTCGCAGGCCCTAAAACCCCTATCTTCAATTTTTTAGGTTTTTATATAAAAAATCTTTCAATTTACTGAGGAAGAACATTTTTGACAAATCCTTCAAAATTTAATATTTCTTACACAAAAGAATAAATTGTTTGGAACAGCATTATACAAATACACGTATCACATTACCATTCTTCTGCCATATTTGTTCATTTGCAAAGATAGCAGGGACGTATATAATGGGGGGGGTTTTGGGGGTTCAAACCCTTTCCATAGAAAATACAATAAAGGTACAATAATTTTTTATTAGCATACTGCCGCAATATGAGTATTCATCGGGATGTGGCAATAGAAATAGATTCCTCAACAATTGTGAATAATTTAGCTGAAGAGGTTAAATTTACTTTTGTGAGATTGATTTTCTGTTTTAATAAAAGCTTTAATTTTCAATCATCTATCACTTTTTAAAATAGCCGAAGAGCTTAGAAGACTGGCGACTCGGAACAGTGTAACACTGGATGGGTCCCAGGTCACAAAGGAATCGCTGGCAATGAAAAAGCTGACGTACTTGCAAGAGCAGGATCGTCAACACTGATGAACGGACCCGAACCATCTGTGGGCATCCCCAGATGCTCCACTAGGTCCTGGTTAAAAGGGTGGGTAAAAGAACAATCCATAAAACTCTGGAAGAATACGCCCAGGCAAACACATGGGAAGAAATTTATGAAAGAACCATCAGAAAAAGTAGCAAAAGAACTGCTCTCAATGAGCAGGAACAAACTACGCACCATTACGGGGCTTCTTACGGGACACTTTCCCACAAAGGAGCAGCTGAACATAATAACGGAGACCTCACATGCAGGAGATGCAAAAAGGACACTGAAACAGCTCTGCACATATTATGCAACTGTGAGACGCTGGACCACAGGAGGCAAAAACTAAATGGAAGACCCAAAATGACTCCAGAAGACTTCTACAACCAACCAGTAAAGAACCTGTATGAGCTAATACAGGAGACGGATTGACTGAATAGGCTGTAGTCAGTATGTTAGGAGAATCCACAATAAGCCCAAGAGACTGAGGTGGTGCCGGCAAAGGGACGGCTCCTTTAAAAAATATATATATACATGGTTATAACCATTTCAGCAGTAGGGGGCGAAACGAAAAACGATGTTCAAAAATACTTTTATATGTAGGCAAGTCAAACAAATAATTTAAAAAAAAACAACATTATTTCTTGAACTTGAAAAATTGCTTTAGGTCGTGGCACTCGATTTTTTTTGCCTTCAATAAAGCTTTCCCCTTCTAAACCTATCAGATGAAAAAAAATCAAAACCCTCCCCATGTAAAAGCTATAGCTACGTGACTGAAAGAGAGCCCAGTTAGGAATGTCTCATGAATTGAAAAGTAATTTGATAATTTTGCTTGATCGAGAATATAACCAAATTCGGATGGAACAACAAACTGTTATACTCGTATTAACTCGAACCGACAGGTTTTAGAAACGAGTAAATGAGAATATTTTCAACGCGTGATTTTAATCGGAATTCTAATCAAATTTGATGGAAACTTATGTTGGACGTAATACGAGTCTTGGCCCAGTGTTCTCCATCCGGAGAGCAGCGCTACGAAGTGAATTATTTTTTGGGACTTTACAGATCCTATCGCAGTATTTATGTAATCTAATCCTTTAACGGTTCCCATTAATTCTACTCAATATTTTTTTGTTAACTGATATTACATGGTATTACAGAACCCTACAATTTAGATCTTAACAGATAGAATCGCGTTTGGTTTACATGAAAATGAATAATACACGATTTTTTTTGTTAGATGTTAATTATGTTTTCGTGAACCCAATATCTTGTTTCGCGTTTTCCTATTTCATAACGATATACAGCAATCATATTATTATTTTGATCATCCGAATCTTCCAATAAGCTATCCATTTTTATTTATTCACTATTTTTTACAATGTGAAGTTGGCAACTGACGAATATTCTCCATTCTGTTACGAGTGAGGTCATAAAGAAATTGAAAATCCTGTTTTCTGATTTATAATGTTTCAATTTTATATTTACCACAACCAACAGAGCGATGATTGATATTACCAATAATTTCATTATTGTTTTCAAATAGCCTTGCATATTTTAACAACCGAATTGACCAAGTACGAACCGTCAAAAAATTTCGGAACTCACAGAGAGAATGCAGAATTGTAGGCTATTTTAAATTTTTATGTAAAAAATAAATTCAAAATTGACAGCATATGAGACTTGAAAAAACAGAAAACAAGAACTCCTCTTCATCTGCACGATCGGTTCTGCAGATCCCGTCTACCTGGTGGATACTGTTGTCTTCTAGCGTCCTAACCTCTTCATGTTGCTTACAATGTGTTTTGGTCAAAGCTTCTATTTTATTTATATCCTTAATAACTTGGGTTATATCCAATATTGCCTTTGAAAGTCCAAAAACTAGCTTTACTGCTTTTTTACACTTAATTCAGCCTGTGTCAAACTAAACCCTCATCCAAGTTAAGGTGAGTGTAATATGTTTATTATTCATAATTACTTTAACTCTTACTGAATTTCCAAATAGTTGCTCAGACGGAATCATTTTTCAATAGAATACAATCATTTTTTATTTGTTACTGGTTGAACGATATCAAACTTTACTGTTAATAATTCTTTCTATTGTTATTGTATGCCATAAAGGCTTTCGATTAACAGTGTAACTGGTATCCGAGCCGTCTATTAAAAGCGATCCTTGATTTAATTGCCAAAATCTAGAGGACAGAGTAAACGTTAAGTCTCCCTGGCTATTATAAATTGCATTTGTTCTCTCTGTTTGAGTTTGGTCCGAGTTTAATGAATCTATCTAAATTCTGATGATGATAGTATACTCTCAATAATTAATTGATCTCTCCAAACTGGATGTGTATCTGACATATTTTAACATTTTAATTAACTGATTAGAATAATTACCAAATATGCAATATTTCAATTTTAATATTAACGTATTATTCTGATTTTGGTCGCTGGAGAACTGAAGCTATATGAATAATGAAAATAGGAATGAACGGGTTTATTATGAATATTCTTCAGACATTTAATGACAATGATAATGTGAAAGTTAATTTTTAAAAAGAGGCATTAATAGTTATTTAACCAACATGAGTATTAATAAAAGCTATTAACAATATTTTAATCTAAAGATCCGGCTCTGACATGAATGTTAATGTAAACTCTGCGTTGAAATATTATCAACAGTAAAAACACAAGAGCTTTTTTTTATCGGATAAATTTCTCTTTGCAACGAAAAAGTTTTGCCAATCACTAATTTTACGAGAAAAACTGACATGATAAAATCGCGTCACCGAAGGTGGAACGATTTTATCTAATGTCAGTTTTTCGAGCAAATTTAGTGATTGGAAAAACTTTGAGTTAAAGAGAAATTTATCTGATAAAAGAAAAGATCGAGTGTTTTTTGGCAAGATAAATTAACGACAGAATATATGGATGAGCAACAAAAATAATTATCTTTATTAACTTGCGACTCATTGTCATTGTGTAAAAGTGACGTCCCCTTACTAGATATTGAGGAAGAGGAGTTTTTATCGCGATAAAAAAGGATGCACCTTTTTTATCGATGTCAAAGTGACAATAACATTTCCAGGTATATGACATTTCAACATTGGAGTTAATTTATCAAAGGTGCTTCAAATTTTACCGATAATTTTTTCTCTTCCACGAAATCTTGTTTATTTGGCAAAAATATGAAAACAAACCGATTGATAAAATCACATGTCCGTTAGGACGAGGGATTTTATCTAAATTCGGTTTGTTTGAATGTTTTTGCCTCAAATAAACAAGTTTGAGTGATGAAAATAAAAAAATATGTGATAAAATTTGAAGAGCGTGTTGTATTTGGGAAGATTATTTTTTTCAACAATTAAAAACTTTGTATTACCTGAATGTTCATTATTTTCTTGGGTGATGGAACTCAATCGGTTTGTGTTCATTTTTCAATAAAATTCAAAGCACTTTTAGTTGTCAATAATGACAAATTCAAAGTAAAATTTTGACGTTTCGATGTAAACAAGGTATTATCGATAAGGAAGCAGAATTATCAGTATAATACCGAATGATTGGCTAGAATAATATATTGATATTGGTTAAAACCACCAAAATGTCATATTTTAACAAGTGACAAAAATAATCACCATCAAACGATACATCTGTATTTGTAGAGTAGGGAGGGTGATTTTAAGCCCACAGTACTTAGGCCACAAGTGACCCATTGTACATGTACATCCTCCCGAGGAGTTCTCCTCAGAGGTCTCGTTTATATCGTGGTGTGGGCCAAGATTCACCGAATATATTCTTTTACTGACGATAACTCCCGGCACTCGCATAAGACATGTCTGACAGTTTCATCTGCCTGTTCACATATTCTCCATAGAGGTGTGTCCACTAGCCCCATAGTATGGAGATGTTTACTCAGTTAATAGTGGTCAACGTAAGTTTTTGTTGGTCATCGCCAAATATTTCATCGGCGCCAGCTGATCCTGACAAGACTGCATCCTTTGATTCCATCCCATCTCCTTAGATATTGAGCATGGATGTAACGTTTGGCTAGTACCGCGATTGTTAGTCGTTAGGACTGGGTTATAAAAATTTTATTTCATCCGCTTCCCTGGTTAAAGAATCGGCAATGCGGTTACCTTTACTCCTGTCGTGCCCTTTAACCCAAATCAGGATATTATTGTTGACTACTGAGGCGTTAACTAAATCTTGGTGGCACTCTAGTACTAGCCCTGATGTAACACGTTGTCTGTTATAGGCTGATAGCGCATGTCTGCTGTAAGTGCAGATAGTTATGTTCTTGAGAGAACTTCTTTTTCTGGTTGGTACTTTTATGGCCATCGAAACATTAGCCAGATCTGTCTGAACCACGCTGATATTTTTTCCCATTCCTCAATTGATTCTTTTGTTTAGGGATGTGGAATAAACTCCACACCCTGAGCCTTCTTTGGTTTTTTTAGCCGTTTGTACACCTGGGATCAATTGCATTACTGGCTACCTACAGCAGAGGTAGCGCAGTAAGCTGTGTACGCTGTGTTGTCTATTCTATAGTGTAGTGTCGTTAATTGTAACAAAAAAGAAAAATGGACGAGTGTTTAGTTACAAGATAATAACACACCCACTCAGAAAATTACAAAAAGTATTACGACAGTGTAATCCTTACAATGGTGAATATGTTTTAGCCGTTCCTTTAATTCCGCTCTTTACTTAGGGAAGTTCGTGACGAGATTGCTAAAATGCGGTTTATGAATTCACGCTGAACTCGACTAATGTCGTCGTTTATGTTTATATCGCGTCGAATGTAAATGAGATACTAAATCACTTTCCAGATTTTCTTACCTCGATGTATCTCGAGTATACAAATACTTTTCCAGACTAAGCAGTTTTTGAACTCGAAAAATAGATAAATTTATTATATAGTCGGTTTACTAACATTTTTGGTGTAATAAAATGTAAATTTGCTTTCACAGAACCCATAAAACAACACAACCAGAAATGTCATTTTGGAACTTTAGTTCTTTACGTCAGGTTATGTTTGAGCGACCAGTAGTGGGATCACGACAAATAGAATTCTATTCTAGTGACGTCACTCCAAAGCTGGCAATAATCTTGAAATTTGGTATCACGTAACATCTCCTGCGATTATAGAAATCTAGGTTCGGCAACTTTCGGAATAATAGTATTAATCCAGAAATTTTTTCTGTTATTTGACACATATTTGACATTTTCTAAACTGCTTCAACTTTGGCTTTGCTTTTCCAGTCTATTATGGTTTTTTTCCATTCTTCTCAAGACTTGTAGAATGAAGTCAATTCTACGCTTCAGATCCCCTGTCATGATACCAATTTATCGCATGCAAGCAATGTGAAACGGTTGTTAGGTAACGTGACGTCACTAAAATAGAATTCTATTTGTCGTGATCCTGGTACAGGGGTCGCGACGCAAAAGATCTGACCGTTACGTTACGATACGTTGTGTTACGTTGCTTCGTTATGTGCCTTGCTTGCGTGCGTGTGCTCTCTACTGAGTCTCTCTCTCTCGTTTACGAAGCAGCGATTCAGATGCTTCGGCCGGGAATCGAACCCGGGCCGCCCGCGTGGAAGGCGAGCATTCTACCACTGAACCACCGATGCTATATTAAAATTCTATGCAAAGCTGGTATTTGCAGTGCTGGTGATCTACTTGGATTTGTTCGGATAAATTTTTACTATTATTCCCATAATTTTGTTTGCGCGATTGATCTTTTTTGTTTATTTACAGCATCGGTTGTCAGGACGGTAGGTTGTGTTTACTGGTTTCTAAGTTTAAAACGTCGGTAAGTGATTTACTTACCGTTCAGACGTCGAAAAGTAATAAATAGCATAAAAACAATTTCACCAAAATGCAAAATATATTTTTTGCGCGATCGATCTTTTTTGTTTATTTACAGCATCGGTTTTCAGGTCGGTAAATTGTGTTTACTGGTTTCTAAGTCTAACACGTCGGTAAGTGATTTACTTACCGTTCAGACGTCGGTAAGTGAAATACTTACCGACGTCTTAGCCCTACATACATTTAAGTGGTCCTAAATAATATATTACTTCATTCAGTACACAAAAGGAACAAAAAAAATATGAAGATTTATATTTTTTTAATGAACAGAATCGAACAGAACAATATAAGAAGTAATAAATTTCACCAAAATGCAAATTAATCTGATCGAGAAGTATAAATGTCACTTTTGACATTTCATTCATTTCGAAGAAATTTAAATCATTTTATTCGAAATTCGAATATTTCAATACGATCGCGCAAAAAATGGTATAAGCATTTCAAACGTTAAGGGTAATACCGGTCTCCAGCAAAATTGGAGGCTTCATACGCTCAGCCTCCAAACATTGCTGTCGACCGGTAAACAACCCTTACCGTTCTTGATACTTAATATACTATTAAACTGATCGAGAAGTATAAATGTCACTTTTGACATTTCGTTCATTTCGAAGAAATTTAAATTATTAAATAATTTATCTCAAAACGATCGCGCAAAAAATGGTATAAGCATCTCGAACGTTAAGGGTAATTACAACGTTTGCGTGTCGTAAAATTGGACAAAATAATATGAGGATTAAGGGGTCTAGCACATTTACTTTTCGAAATACAGGGTGTTGAAAACTTGAATGTTTCAATTCGATAACTTTAAAATGGATGGATAAATTGATTTGACATTAGGCAGGTTGTTTTTAAATGTAAAAGGGCATATTTTGATAGAAATAGTAGTTTGTGCAACTAATGTGGATATGATGGCCATATCGCACGAGGACGAAGTTCAAGTGCGTTCAAGTGCGATATGGACAATCCACACGAGTCGAACAGCATATTTTTTCTACGACCCACTTACGAAAAAATCTAGAAAATAGAAATTTCTATAAACTGTAATATAACTTCAAATTAAAAATTTAACAATTCAATTTTATCTTCTGTAAGTTCCTTGTGGCATTATTTATTATTTTTTCTCTTATTTTTTGGGAATGAAACCACAATAATATTTTTTATTTTTTTTTATTTCGACGTTTCGATTAAATAATGATAAAATAATTTTTGGTCCCTATCTGACACAACGAAAAAAATATGACAGCTAGACAATCAATAATTAGGAGTACGACGTTCTTTAGGAGGCTCCTCTAAAATTCCAATCTACCTATATTTGTGATTGCCGGATCTACAAAGCTTTTACAAAGACCATTACACATAATTCAGTGTGTGGTGGATGACAGTGGAGAGCATCAGGATGTAAAATATAAAGTTCGGCTTCATCTACACAAACATATTTTTTTTAGTGCTAAGTAAAGAAATGTTGATTTCGGTCCCTCACAATATTAACTGTAAAAGTTGGAAGCAGAATTACTAAAATGGCTTCGTGCTTCCTTCTTTTAATTAATTGGTGACATTTATTATATTTTGTCTGTCTGATATTAAATTTCTTCTTTTAAGATTTACAATACATTTATGAAACCTATTTATTTTATTTTTGGTATTTCACGTTCAACTTCCGCTTCATAACGTTTAATTGAAACTACAAATAAAACTTTTACAAAACTATTGTATAGTTGTTATATAAAATTTATATGAGAAATAGTCCAGTATATTTAACAGCACAGTTTAGTAGGATATACATACTTTAATTAAACTTTTATAATGCTGCTGTTAAATTTCTCCAACACAAATATTTAGAGAATTTTTTATAACTGTTGTAAAAAGCTTTATAAAATATTAACGAAGACCGAAGTGTTTTATAAGGTGGTGCCAGTTTTGCAATTATAGCTGTCGAATAAAGCGCATGTAATTGCTCCTGAGAGTAATGGAATAGTTTTGCGATTTTCTTCTGAAACTTCCAGCTATTCGCAAACACTAGAGCCATTTAACGTAGTATTTACTCAATCTGTCGTAATACCGCAAAGAGATTTATTATCAAATGAACTTGAATGAAATTTACTCATTATGTAAGACCCTTCAATATCCGTCATTAAATCATTTTCTATTTGATTACCCTACATTGTTAGCAGTAACGCCAAAAGTGTATTGGCTGGTAATTTACGTTGTCTTTTCAATTGTAAACTTAATTAAGATAATGTTTACTGTAATTTTAAATGCTTCTCAGATAGAATAAATTTATTTGTGAAAATGTTTGACTCTTCTCGAACATTATAAGGTAATATTCAATAATTCAGTTTTCTCCGTGTCCTGGAAATCAATAAGCAATGTTTACGTCATTAAAGATTTCCCATTTCGGAAATGAGACGAGCAAGTAATTTCCCGGTTGACGAAGTAAACTGTGTAAACTGTGCGGTTTTGCTCTATGGAAATTGTGTCTATTGGGACGAGGGAATAAATAAATTGTTCAATAATATCTGGTACTTACATCAAACCATTTAGATATCATTTCAGCAGTACTTACCTGTAAAAAAAGAAAAAAAAATCATTAATCTTGAACCACATAAAAAAGGCAAAAGGTAATCGAAAGAGAAAATTAGTTACATAAACAACAAAATATTTAAAGATATAAACCATCTACCATATTTGCCAACTATTTGTATTATAGGA
>CAJUYG010001066.1:121794-132629 GCA_910591675.1 Galerucella calmariensis
TTTCTAATTTTGTTTTAAGATATAAAATTAGTGGCGCCCCTTTTTTTTTTCTTAATATAATATTTCTTTTACTAACTTCCATCTGATAACAAAGCCCTGAGAACTGGTTTTGTTATCTCCAATTTAAAATTCAGTTTGGCAAGAAGCCACACTATTCATCTTTCAATTTTTTATTAACGCGCAACGTTATGATATCTCATGATATCTCTTCCAAAGAAATTCGCATTTTTGATGAGTTTTGATAATTGTTGGTCACCTAGTAAGTAGAAGAGAAATTATACTGCTAAAATTGTTATGAAAATAAAATAACAAGTAAAAACGCATCAGAAGAATCAAAGACAAAGAAGTTTTTAAAATACGCCCATCTACATGTCATGTGAGGAAGCAGTTCCAAGTATTTCCCTTGCTGAAATTGAGACCAGTGTTAATTTCACTATAAAAAGACAGGATTTGTCCAAGCATTTTGAGTCCCTATTTAAAATAATGAGTTATTGTTTATTTATGCAGTAACATTTAACTATTATCAATCAGCATTTAACAATTAACATTTATCAATTATAAGTTAAACTACTCATTTCACAATTATCATTTATCATTCAACAATTACGAAGTTGGCCAAATTTTAACTTTCTTAAATTAAATGTATCGAATTTTCATCTAGTGCGCAACTAGTAAGCAGATCCTGAAGTTAACCTCAGCAAAACTCCAAAAAGTTTCGGTGTCATTCGGGTGTATGCAAAAAATCCCTCATGATCTTGTATAGAACCATTCATTGAATGAGGTTCTCAAACTTTCCCTTTTCTTTTCCCATTAATAGGCTTGACAGCCCATCTCCTTTGTTCAATGAGAACATACTTGCCGTCAGCATAATTAATAAAAGAAAAAGAGTCTCAGCTTCTTCAATTCTACTATACATCTTCAAAATTGTTCCAATGCACAAATAGACATGAAAATGTAGGGTTATTGTAAATAACTAGAATCTCGGGATTGTGCGCATGCTTACTATTTTCTCCTAATTTATAATTGTGTCTGCATAAACGATGGCAGTTTTACTAATTGTTAAATGTTAATTGATAATTGTTAAATGTTGCAGCATAAATCTACACTTAGTACCTATGTGCGTTTTGTAAATTTTAATAAACTGTTAATAAATATTTGCGTTTTTACTTCTTATTTCAATTTCAAAACAATCTGAATTATGGACTCAAAAACATTTAATATTTTTTCCCCAAATTCTAGAACATACCGCCGGTGGCCACCCTTAATGAATCACCCTGTACAATGTACCAAGTTTGAAGTTTGTAGGTAGCGGTTTTTTTGAGATATGCTTAATGGCTCCCAACTTAAATAAGGTAAAATTAGGGGTAAATTACGTTAGGGGGTGTCCATCAATTACGTGAGGCGTTTTTGAGAATTTTTCGACCTCCCCTTCCCCAAACTCACGGGAGGTTCTTCAAGACTTCTATTTGAACTGTAAACGTGTTGGATTATTGAGAAGAAAAAAACTTGTTCTATTAATTTTTTTAATACTAATATTTTGTGAATATTAACGTAATTTAAAATCACAATCATACAATTGAATAATGAATATCAAACAAAAATTAGGAAAATATTTAATCTAATTCAGTCCATGGAGACTCGTGCACGGCCTCAAGAGTGACTACTGGAACCAACATATCCAAGTGTTTTTCAATAAAATCATCTGCTCCTTCAACATCGCTCTGAATTAGCCACTATACGCCGTTGTCGCTCACGCACAGAAGTACTATTTTCTCAGATTTGGTCATATTATATTCTAGAATTAATTTTTCACGCAATTTTACAGTTTTCTGCGAGAAAAATAATTACGTGATATTTGCCAAGAACCCCCCTCCCCCCTAAGTGATATTTCGAAAGAGTTAGCTTGATCCCTCTCCCCTTAGATGGAAACAATAGTACATTGTTTACCGGGTAGGAAAAGCTTAACATTCCTGGACGACTGTGAAGATTGCTAAGTCGAGGCGCAAGCCGAGACTTAGCAACACAGAGTCCAGGAATGTGGCTTTTCCTACGAGGTAAACATACTATTTTTCCGCAAATCGTTTAAAATTCGACAGATATTGATTGATTTAAAAAAATACGCGATAATTTTATTCCCAAATAAATGGTGCTTTGAAATTCCTAATAAAATTACTTGGGTTACTATGGAAACGTATTGAGGTTGAATTGTCAAACTTGACGCTTATAAATTTAATTGCTGGTGTTCTCGAAAGTAAAATGATAAGTGATGATGAAATGTCCATTCCTGGGACTCCTCCAGAGCTGGTTGAGGCAGTGAATACTGCTTCATTAGAATTATTGCCAAAGAAATCAAGAGAAAAGTACGAAAATGCATACAGACGTTTTATGGATTATCGCATGAGTAAAAATACGAGTTCTTTCTCAGAAAATGTTGTAATGGCATACTTCCTAGACCTTTGTTTAAAGATGAAATCTTCAACATTATGGGCCAATTATTCAATGCTGAAGTCAACCCTTGCACTTAAACACAATGTAGATTATATCTACATACTCAAAACTTCGTTCTTTATTGAAACGGCAAGCTCAAGGTTATAGGGCAAAGAAATCTAAGATTTTAACGAAGGAAGAAATTGAAAAATTTATCCAGGAAGCTCCAGATAAAGAAAATTTAATGATTAAGGTAATTTACAAGGTTTTAATTTCTATTTAGATTATAGCTTTATTTATTTTTTAGGTGGCTGTAATATTTGGTATTTGTGGGGCCTGTAGAATGGATGAGTTAGTCCGAATGACTGTACACGATATAGAAGACTTAGAATCTAAGCTTTTAATCAGCATACCTGATTCGAAAACCAACAAACCAAGATCATTTGTAATCAATCAGATCTACTTGAATGTTTATCGAAAGTATGTTTCGTTAAGACCAGAAAATATGAACAGTGACCGATTTTTCTTTAAATATCAAAGCGGAAAGGGTATTAGACAAGTGGTAGGAATTCATCAATTTAGAAAAATGCCCAAAATAGTTGCTACTTATTTGAACTTGGTAAATCCGACAGAATATACTGGTCACTGCTTTCGTCGGTCTTCTGCAACAATATTGGTTGACTCTGGTGCCGACATAACTAGTTTAAAGAGGCATGGCGGATGGAAGTCAACAAACGTTGCTGAAGGATATATCGAAGAATCGCTTAACAATAAGGTTGAGGTGGCAAATAAAATTTTCACAGTACAAAATATTCAACAAAATGACCCTACCACCCTGCATGTTGTCCAAAATGTTTCTCATAGTTCTAAGAGTGTTCCTCCAATGTTCAATAATTGTACTAACTGTCAAATTACTGTAAATATAACAAATTGATCTTAAAAATGTATTCAGCAATGACTTGATGTTTTCAAAATATAAATTAATTCCTTATAAGCAATGTGTTTTCAATAATTTATGTAGAACACTAACAACTGTACGGAAATATCATTTCCTTACAGTAAGGAAATGACATTTCCTTACAGTAAGGAAGTCCTGACTTTTTTCTTCAAGAAATTTTGACAAGAATGTCAAAATTTCCTAGCGATTTGCGGAAAAATCACATTATAGTATCTTATTGATTGCTTTGTAAGTTTTTTTCTAAATTTTGATTGACAATAATCAAGCATATCTCTTTCCTTATTTTTCATCTAGTTTCGTCAGGTCCTCAGTTTGAATCTGGATAACTTTTTCCATAGCACGCTTTCGTAGCAACACCCCACTTACATAAAATCCAGTTGACACATCACTTCTTTTATACATCATCCCCTCGCCCCCAAGAAAAATCTTGTCCCTCATCTCGGCTCCCTCATCTTGGGGAAAAGTATATTTAACCTTCCGATCAATTCATATGAGACTCGGAGTATGATGGAAGACCGCAAGTTATTAAAATCTGAATATTACGCAGATAATAAAGTTTGCCAAATGCCAAGGAACTAAATTAACTTTTCGCCGGTTCCATAATCCTTTTTCATAGTTTCCGGGAACGGATGCGATGTGGGTAAACTGTAAGGCGTTGGTACATGAGTCATGACGCAAAACACATAAGATATAAGAGGTGCATTATACCTCGAACGTTGTTAGATTTTTATAGTCTTTCTGAGAATTTATATTCTGATTCCATGCGTAAACCTATAAAACTAAGAAAACGTTTTGAAAAGAAATATTTGAGCCATTTTTATAGTTATATAAATCCACTTTTGAAAAATATGAGTTAATACTAAGACACAGAGTATCTAGATGTGCGGAAGAAGTAAGATCCTACTATTCTAGCGTATTTGTACCTGACAACTTGAATGTTTTTGCACACAAATTTCTATTGTCGTGTCTTTATTTTCTTCCAAATGACAGTTTAATTTATTCATTCATTCGATTCGGTTATGCTCAACAGCAATTATTGGTGTCAACAACCAAACAGAACAAGATTACCAAACAGCATCAACTACTGATGTAGAAACTCTAGAATCCATTGGAATTGATATTTCAAAAATATAATAATAACTATTTTACCATTTATAATAAATAGTTTTGTACATAGTTATGCATTTTGAATAAACTTTTTCTCACCATCACATGTTTTTCATGTAGAATTTCACTATGGTACTCATTACCATAATGAACTTCCTTATGTCATCAAAACTGAGTGACATAACGTTGACATTATGACCTACCATCAGATACAACCACATAATACACCAGCCAAACAAGAAGCGAAAGCCGGCGTAAATCATTTGATCTTTTGGCACAGAGTACACCATCTAACAAGAGACGAAAGCTTTGTCGGTTCCTTTGAAGTCGGACTTACACGATATTGAGCGGAAATACGTCGAGGCATTGACACATAAACTACTTGATACACTGAGAAAAGTAGCACTACACTAAGAAAAATAGTAGTGTTGATGAACATCCCTCCCAATTAGGTCTATAGAATATTTTTTTAACTACTAAGATGAGAACACCTTATTATTCATCTCATGTGTGTAATGAGACGTGGCTCATTTTAAACCTAATCTTAAAATAATTTATGGTGAACTGAGGGGAATGAACGGAAGTGTCGACTTGACATTGACAGATAAACTAATTAATTCACGCATGTGCACACAAATTTGCGATCAAGAAAACTACTTTCTTTCGCCTCTTGTTAGATGGTGTACTTTGTGCTTTTGGGGGCAAAATTTCGTTACCTTCAAACTGACGTTGACAGATAACAGATCAAGTTACACTGAGAAAATTGTTGAAAAAATGTAGATTAAATGTTAACTACACGCAAAAAAGTTAAACCAAAGAATCTCAAATAATAATTGTTTATTTATATGACTTGTTTCGACAAAGTTTTAATTGTTAAACTCAATTTATGAATTGTTAAAGTTAATTTAACAGCTCAACAAATATTGTGAAAAATATATAAATATAAGTTTTAGCTTCTGTTTTTGGAGTACCATCCATTATTAAAAATAATTAGCTATTGTTTAACCAAATGAATCTTATTTTCTATATTGTTATCGAAATTATATGTGTAAGTATGTTTTTATGTAGCACTATATGTAGGATAGGGTGAGTCTAAAAACCAATACAATAATAATATATTATATACTTATAATATCAGTTTACAATAGAAAGAATTTCAGTAAATGATGATAAAAAATTATAATAAGTATGGTGCTTGAATATAAAACTTTTATTATTTATATATTTAAAAGTAACACTTCAAAAGATTCTGAATTGAATTTTACACCCAGAGAAAATGTACTGATATCTGTGACAGCGAAGTTATAAAAAAGAAGCGACAGTAAACTTTCCTCCACAGATATCGAAGTTTTGTTGTGTTTTTCAATTATTCATCCATCACTTGAATGACAGCCACGAATTGCACAAGTTTTTGGCGCCATTACTAATAAATGTAATTTTGTAAACAAATTTTGTCGTTCAAAACACAAAAAAATATGTAAATAATCAAAAGGCTTACAACAAAGAAAATTCTTTGGTAAACAATGAAATCACATGTCATTGACAGATAACGGGCTTAAAATGGCAACTGTCAGACATGCGCACTAAAAAAATGAATTGTGAAATAGCACAATCTTGGCTTTACTAGGCAAGGAAAACAGAGTCATTTTGACCTGGGTGTCGGGGCATCGAGGAGTGGAGGGCAACGAGAAGGCCGACACTCTGGCAAAAAATGGATCAAATACTCAATTTATCGGATCGGAACCATTTTTGGGCATTGCGGGTAGCGATGCTAGATCAGCCATAGCTACCCGGGCGACCTCGGACTGTCGATTTTGTAATTTGGTGGATAAAACTATGCACATACTCTCATGCCCAGCTTAGAGCAGGGTAAGGTATGATAATATATTCGGTTTTAGTATCTTTGAATGACTTCAAAAAAGTACCTATCGCCAATTACAACCACTTCGTCAGAAGCACAGGCTTGTGGGGTGAATTGTAATCCCTCGGGGTGAGCCACAATAGACCTAACCGGGGAGGGTCGCAGTTGAGGTGGCCAGGAGGCCCCACTCACATAGAACCTAACCTAACCTAGACAACATTGAATTTTATTGAAATGGCATTATTTATTATCTGCGACTCGTATAATAAAATTCTGTATAATCGTTACATAATAACCATCATTTCTTGTACAAAATGTTGGTAACCCTATGTGTGCGTAGAATATTTTATTCAATTTTCATTTAAATACCAAATTGACAAACATAACGTCCAGATGCACTACTATTGATGGTTTATCTACCGCAAATAAATTAACAAATATCACATAAAATATTCTCTAAATCAACAATCTTTGATTGTGTAGCGAATGATGTAATCGACGTGCACTGTTTGCGCAAGGAGTGTGGCTTTACACGCCGCGAAAGAAACAAAGAACTATATAAACAGTAAAGGGATCGGTTGATGCATGTCATAACCGGGTATTTTTGTCGGTATAAGGGATACGAACACAAAAAAATAGTTATTTCCGCCTACCTTTATCCAAAGTATACATTTCCTGGCGTCTTTGTAGAAATAAAAGTCGTACTTTTCTTCCCTAGGGAGAAAAAGTAAAAGTGATATCATGGTACGTGATCAATGAAATAACTTATACGGCACTGACAACCTACACTATATAATATTATAAGTATAAATTTTACCGTTTATTTATAGAACACCCTGTATTTTGCAAAATGGTATAAATTAGTTAACGATTCATAGATACAACCGGTTTTCGAATTTAGGAGATTTTATATAGCATGCTATGGTCCATTGACAGATTAACATATCAAAGTGAGTTAGGACTCTTCAATATATCAACAAAATATAAAATTATATTAAAAAAAAATGAGTGGTTCAAGCGAATTTGAAGATATAAATAATAAACCCCCCACCATGGAAACTATCTATCCCTAAAATGGATTTTTCCCTACAAAGATAATATCCAAAACATTCTTACTCCCAATCAATTATTAAAGCTAAATATCTAGAAACGATAGCGCAATATCAAGGCTATAAACTTATTTTTACCTATGGATCCAAGAATAAGGATGGAGTAGTTGCAGCTGTCTACCATGACAAACACTCCGTAGCTTCGAAACTTAGAAAAGAATGTAGCATATTCACGCCGAGCTGTACGCTATTAAGGAAGCACTAAAAGTTTGCAGATATATTGATTCGAAGGTACTCATTATTACGGACTCATTAAGCGCCCTACAGGGATTGAAACAAATATATCCCAATTATACCCTCTTATCAGAAATTAAAGAAGATTTACAGAATCTGGTACTAAGAAACAATAAAATAAAATTTCTCTGGGTTCCATCGCATGTAGGAATCGAAGGCAATGAGAAAGTGGACCAAATAGAAAAATTCAATTACAAATCCCACAATTAATACTACTTCCTTAATTCCTCTAACAGACATTAAAAACACCATCAAGGACCATATTTATAACACCTGGCAGCAATTGTGGAACGTGAACGACGCAAACCTCGAGTGAGATCAAAGCTAACTCTTCCACGGGGAAGAAAAAACCAGATCATTATCAACCGCTTCCGTATTGGTCATACAGCATTGACGCATCTACACCTCATCACAAAAGAAGAACCACCAAGGTGTAATTGTAACATACAACTTTCCTCTAGCTATATTCTAACAAGCTGTCCGCAGGACCATCAAGCCAGAACGATAGCACAATTACCAGAACAAATTGAAGATTCCCTAGTTTTAAAAATGGACAAAGTATTAAACTTCCTAAAGAACACTGACTTATTACTTCTACTCAGTTTCTGAGGAGAGTCTCAGAAACTAGTAGTTCCTTTAGTTCTATTTCCCGGAGGAATTTTAGGATGTCTGCAGGCTTCAACTTAGGCAAATGTTCCTCTTCTATCCAGTAATCTCCTAGGTGCTGTGCTCTAGGATTCTGAAGTGCTGTGCAGTTAGAAAGTATGTGGATGGAGGTTTCTTCTTCCATTCCACAAAATCTGCATTCTTCTTCCTTTACTATTTTGAGCTTTTTCAGGTGCCCATTCAGGCGACAATATCCCGTTAGGATCCCTGTTAAAACTCTTAGCGCAGTTTTACTTTGACTTATGCATTATTTTGATCTCAACAGGTTGTAGTCAACCAGAAGAGTCTTTGATTGTATAATCCCTACTAGATCTTTCCAATGGTCAGATCTTCTTTTCTCATTTACTAGTCAAGAACAAAGTTAAACCAGCCTGTCAGGAAATACTCTAATTTTTCTATTGCAAGTTAAGTGCTCAATTACTGAACATTGAAGGAGTATACTGGAAGAACTCACTTAGAACGTCAGTCGATTTATTAGCGAATACTGAAGTTGATAAGCGACAGCTGCAACTATTACGGAAAGTTATGTAGCGGAAAGCATCAACAAAAAAAGGAAGTTCCAAATAAAATTTAATACAATATAACGAAGCCATAAGTATCCTGCAGTACTTAAAGAATAACAGAAAACTTGGTTAGAAATGGGGAAAATATGTAATCAGAACATTATTTCTAATTTGACTTTGTTATTTTCGTTAATTATTTGGTTAGGTTCTCCTACTACTTTTTTTAATCTGTTAATGTAGATATTCATACAGCTAGCAACGGATAAATAACGTTCACAAATCCAACTAAATGGTTAATTGTTAGTTCAATCAAATAGGAAACCGAAGCATACTATCTAAAAATTAATACAAAGCTCTGTTTTTTATTTCAACGATCGTTGTTTGTGAATATATTTCTATATCTAATGCAAATCAATCATTTTATTAAACCAATTTTGAATAAGAAACTTTTCAAATTATTGTATACCCTGTGATAGCAACGGTTACACGCCACTGACAGTTTGGCAATCATCAAAAGCTCAGCTGTTAGTCGAAGCCATAAACCAGGGCCAAGGGCGATTCCGACTCGAGAGCTGAAATGAGAGGGAAAGCGCCATTAGAGAAAGAAAGAGCAATGTCCGCTGTTGCTAGGTGAACTGCAATTATTACGACGTCAAGTCGGTCGAACGGGAGGCGGATTATTAGTATATTGCGAGAGATGTTTTCATTTTTAATGTTATTAATTATTGTGTGGTTTGTAAAATAAAATAAAACTCAGTACCTATGCAAATTGTGAAATTTATAAATAAATACAGTCATTTGGAAGTTTTACTTGGTAATTAATTTTCGCCTTCATCAAGTACTTGCCACAGTATATAATAATTGCGTTTTTAATATAAACATTAATCATAATGGTCCAAAGAAAACATCTAAGCTTGTAGTTGAAATGAATCAAAATTATCATGTGAAATACAAATTAGATTGTCAAAAAAAATATTCTGTCATTATAAACGTCAAAAAAATTTCCAGTATAATTCGCTGTTGGGTACCAACGGGGAAAAAATTTCCAATAATAATTCATCCGTTGCGATGGTGATCTGTCAGAAATACACGTTCTGATTGGTTAAATATCATATGTGTGGAATTTTCTTACCGAATACCACACGAGGTCAAATTAAATCCGGAAATTTTTTGACCTCTAGTGGTATTACTAGTGAAAATTCCACACCAAATGTGTTTCCAACAACATCAGGATATAATTGACGCAATGAGGTCTGCTTCAACTTCTGCAAAGACAGTCCAAGAATATTTAAATCAAGAGCAAGCAGCTTCGAATCAACCTGCCATAGTATACAATAATTGCGTTTTTAATATAAAAATCAATCATTATGGTCCATGAATTTAGAAAACATTTAAGCCTTTTGTTGAAATTAATCAAAATTATTATGTAAACAAATAAAAATTAGATTGTCAAAAAAAATATTCTGTCATTATAAACGTCAAAAAAATTTCCAGTATAATTCGCTGTTGGGTACACACCAGGAAAAAATTTCCGATAAAATTCATCCGTTGCGATGGTGATCTGTCAGAAATACACGTTCTGATTGGTTAAATATCATATGTGTGGAATTTTCAAAGGTAATACCACGAGTGCTTCAAATTTTATCGATAATTTTTTCTTTTCCACGAAAACTTGTTTATTTGGAAAAAATATGAAAACAAACCGATTGATAAAATCAAGAGTCCGTTAGGACGAGGGATTTTATCTAAATTCGGTTTGTTTGAATGTTTTTGCCTCAAATAAACAAGTTTGAGTGATGAAAATAAAAAATTATGTGATAAAATTTGAAGAGCGAGTTGTATTTGGGAAGATTATTTTTTTCAACAATTTAAAATTTTGTATTACCTGAATGTTCAATATTCTCTTGGGTGATGGCACTCAATCGGTTTGTATTTATTTTTCAATAAACTTCGAAGCACTTTTAGTTGTC
>CAJUYG010001066.1:150914-169283 GCA_910591675.1 Galerucella calmariensis
AAAAACCAGCCGAATAACATTATAACTAGAATTGTATACAGTAAATAATAGACATGTCCACCATTTTCTTCGATGCATTTATATCCATACGTTTCATAAAAGATCGTCTCATCTTTAATAATGTCACTAGATCAAAAGACAATGCTACTCTATTCACTTCTTGCAAAACTCGTCGCGGGTATTTGTCATGTTCATACACCGATCTCGAGAGTATCTATTAAATTCTGGGCTACGTGGTGCCAAGGAAAGGGGCTACTGCAAACAATTCGGCTTTCAGGCGAGGTAGTATTCCAGTACCCATTTTTGACTTCTCTCGTATAATGTGGCGGTGCAGCAACTTGCATAATCAACATAATATGTTGTCTCAAATTCAGTGGGTATTCTTCCAATAAATCAATGCAGCTATTTTGCAAGAAATGTTTGTAATTGTCACCATTCAAAATATAGGTTAACTAATATGTTCCTAATAAATAGTTACCAATACCATACATTTATTTTAAATTCATGTTGCAAATGACTTTCTCTTTCAATATTGTGATTTTCAACTTCCCAGACATGTTTGCTTCTTAAATTAAAGACAACAAGGAGTCAACATGGGCAACTGGTCCAGCAAGAGCAATTTTTTTTTAATTTGCAGGTTATGGTAGGCACATTAAATTCCCAAAATGTCAGGTACCTGACCATTGTGGAAGGGTGGGAAAATGGCTCTGAAATTCCAGAAAATCCGTTTTCCCGCGATATCTGCCGAGATTTGACCACTGGAGAATTTTTGTTCAGACGAAAAATAAAGAGCAGTTCCTTACCCACAAAAATGATCCTTAGCATTTTTTTGAAAAATTAGATAGCTTTCGAGATAAATGGCCCGAACGCCGACCCAGAATTGAGCTCCAGGCTGGCTTATAGAGAGCACGCTTTGAGGGCTTGACGTCCCCAAGTGAATTACTAATTTTTTAATAACTCGCGTGAAAATCAATATTTTTTAATGAATCAAAGAGCGGGTGAAAGAAGGGATCTGTGGCTACTAAGGAGTGTTTTTATCCACTCAATTCGTGCTCCTGGGTCATTGGAAAACCAGGCCAAAATTCGTCTTTGCTAGATTTTTTAATGCTTCCATGGATTTATTCCTATTATTTTTATTAAGAGTTATTTCAGCCAATCCTATTGGATAATGGTTCTTTGGGGGGTACTTTATTTCTTCCGAAACAATGCTACCAATCATTCGCCCGTATTTTTTTGAATAATGTGTTTTCCATGAGGCGATTTTTGTGGATTTCTGGAGTTTTCCCGAGCGCTCTGGTTTATCGGGAATTTCTCGATGATGAACTGTCAAACCCGCTTATAATTGATATTGGGAGAAAGGTTAGAAATCCTCTATTTTTTTTTGGCCCAGACCCCTGGGTTTTCAGGAAAATCGGGTAAATTTCCAGTTTTCTGAGAGAAGACAGCTATTCTTCTGATTCTCCCAAAAATTTCTGGTTCTCGCCAGGCAAACCCGCTACATACGGAAAGTTATTTTCGCAATTTAAGCGTCTACTTTCAATCCTTTTCGCACACAATCATTCCTAGGATTGGTCTGTCCAATAAAAGCAGGCCAGGGTCTCAATTTTAAAGAAAGCGATAACTTTTTTGATCCCTAAACATAGAAATTGGTGTATTTTCAGGGTCCCTCATCCCAGATTTTGGGCTAGAAGCGTCAGTTTTCAAGTTTCAGAAAACTGTGAACTTTTCAACCACCATTTTTGGAAAAAATATTGGTGTAACGAATAAAATTGTGGGGACAACTTTTGTAGGTAATGAACTGCTCTTCATTTTTTGTCTGAACAAAAATTCTCTAGGGATCGTAGTTCGGGAGATATCGGCGGTAAACGGATTTTCGGGATCTCTAGAGCCATTTTCCGACCCTCCCACAAATTTCAGGCACCTGACATTTTGGGGGTTCAATGTACCTACTATAACCTGCAAATTAAAAAAAAAATTTCTTGCTGGAGCAGATGCCCATGTTGACGGTATTTTCCGCCTTCATTTATTGGACTAATTCCTCATTTCACTATACGACGCTTAGCTGCTGTGGCTGCTGAGCCACAATAGACCTAACGAAGGTTGCAGTGGAGGTGGTGAGAAAACCCCATTCACCTAAAACCTAACCTAACCATACACTCCTGCTGATTGATTTGACCCATCAGTATACCAGATCTCTCCTCTATTCCAGTAAATAAAGGAAAAAAGTTAACATTAATTACGCCCTATTTTCATCTATTTTTTTTGTATTGCACTAATTCACTCAAAATTTTCTTGATTATGGGTCCTCATAAGGTCCTTTGTCATCCCTGAAATTTGCATATCCTAATTTTTTTTTAATTTTCATTTAATCGTTGTTTATTGAATCCCAAATTTTTGCTGTTTTTGGATCGCGGGGAAATTTTGTGAACAACCATCAATTAAAAATTTATACATGATCCGATTGGTCTCTATGATACATCATTTGAAAGTTAAGAATATCTACCTTTCGATTGTGCAATTACTTTTTTTGACGAAGTCGTCCACTTTTCAATAAAATAAGAAAACGCGGGCTCAAGGAAAAAACGCACTTTTTTGGTGTTTTTTTTTTCTCCCCGCTCTTTATTTCTAACATTTTAACACCTTAACTAGTGTAATGGGGGAATTCCCACCTTTCCATCGATGTATATAAGTCATACCTTAGATACCCCGGGGAAAAACCAGTATATCTAAATGTTTACGCTATAATTTATTACTTTCGTTCCTCCGTCGTTCGCCGCGCGTGTGCTCTACGTGGCGCTCGTGTCGTCTAACTATCTATCTATGTGTGGTTCGTGTGAGTCACGCCAGTGTTCGAATTATAAATACAGCGATAATATGTTATCCCAAGAGGTAGAATTAGAGGAAACTGTAGACTCAGAAGAAGTTGTTGACGGGGTAGAGCTAGAGGGAGCTCTAGACCCAGAAGAAGTTCTTGACCAAGAATCAGATGATGACTGGTGACGAACAGATTTATGTCATAATTGCAATGTATTTTTATATACTTTTTTCATCAATTCACGGACAATTAACCCGCGAATCTCTTGTACTTTTGTTAAAAATTTTCTATGTAATATTTCAGTCTATAATGTATTATTCTTGTATCATTATATTGGGTTCTTCCGTTGATAAATAAATAAATAAATAAAAAAAAAATATTTTTCTATAATAAATGAAACATGGAGAACGTTTATAACTCGTTATTCCAAAAACCTCAATCAGTCTGGTTGCAAAAAATTTGCAAAAATTTGCGGATAATCTGCAAGAAATTGTTGCTGAGTATTATGGGTAACTATTCTTCACTCTTGAGGCATTTTCAGTTTTCCTTACCAAAAGCCTAATGAACTTCAGTTTTTTGCCACATGTGCAAAGCTGATTGCTGCTAGATTCAGGTCCACTGGTGAGGTCCATCTCGCTAGAATTAATCTTATATCCCGTTTTCCTAATAAGTATATCTTGAGGCCTCATCTGAGAAGAAAACAAGACCTTCGGAAACATAAATATCCATCAAAAGTGTCTGGTTACAGGGTTTCTCATTTATGGCACCGAGAATTTTCCCAATCTGTAAAATGTGGTGGCGCCATCTAAAATTGGTTTCTACAATCCAAAACATTGAAAATAATGGATTTCCAACACCCCCCAGCTCAAATTTTGTACAAAACTTGCATATTTCACAAGTCTCAAAATTTCCGGTATTTCAACCCGATTTTTTGCAGAAAATATTAATGTTGCGAAAAAAATCATGAAGACCATTTTTGTAGAAAATGACCTGAACTTCAATTTTTATCGAAACCGAAAATCTCTAACTGCTTTATTTTAGGAGATATTGGTTGAAAACCTATTTTCCTGGTCTTTTGGGGCCATTTTCTCCGCCCTCGCACGCGTTTTCATGCAGAACTTTGTGTCATGTTTAATAATGTACCAAATGCAACTTCCAACCGGAAGATGAAAACAGCAGGCTTATTCTGTAAAAACAACAATTATTTTGCAACTAGCAACCGTTGCACAACGGTCGCGCAATCAGTCGCAAAATTTGATATTCTGTAAGGTAGTCGCGTCGCGGTCGCGTCGCAATTGCTGGTTGCTGTCAAGATGCACTTTTACGTCATAAAACTAGCGCCACTTGCAATCGGGTAGCAATCAACGTAACTTAAATTGTCTCTAAAATCAGCTGATGAACAAAAACAAATGAAAAAATATTTAATATGCATGAAAAACCAAGGAAGTCTACAAAACAGTGCCTTACATAACTAAAAGCAGTTGAAAATGGGTTTACAAATACTTTTTTAGATGATTTGTTTAAAAAAACAATATACCTACCTACTTCTAGGTATTTTTTGAGATGGGTGATATAGGTAGGCGCAAAATGTCAATGTTCAATCCTTGAATATTTACATGAAAAAACTCACATAATGGTGAAATGTGGGTAAATATATAGGAGAGTTTAAATCCTTGAGTAATGAAAAAAATATTTCAAGTCAATTTATTTTTTCATTCATGTAAGAATGTGGGTAGGTATATTTCTTTTTCAAGAACACACATGTTAGAAACATCATTTGATAGATATTTTATTCTTAAAGGGCATATAAATCACACCATCATAGCCTAAACAAAAATTAGCTCCTAGTGATTGTTTATGTTAACATAATAAAGATAAGAGTGTAGGTAGACTACCTAGCTATCTATAGGCGTTTTCGGAAACTTACTACGGCTCACTAACTCGATCCAGAGAGGTCACGTGATGAATCACTCCGATCACCTACCCGGGAACTGTAGTTTACGAACTAATAGGTTTCGTTTTTGATGTGACAGCTAACGTCATAACAAAACATACATCTCTTTTTCAACTTCGTCATCATCTTCGAAAAAATAATCAAATGCCAACGCCGTTAATGTAGCAAGGCCCCTTTTCATGTTTGATAAAAGCAATATATATTTCGTTACCACCAAAAGAATTAGGTTATGTTATATTACCCTTCAGCACAGAGTACCTGTGCCTTCAGTAATGCGCATGCGGTGCCTATAGCGTCTCTACCGACCTACCTCTCGAGGTGGGTTATGAAAAATGAACCTGGGTCAGTCATCCAGTCAACAACTCGGAAGTTTCCGAACACAGGTAGGCAACTCGGGTTAGGTAAACGAACGTGCAGGTTAGGGATCGTGTCAACCCGAGTAAGTTTCCGAAAACGCCTAATGGCATCTGCCTTCAGAAAGAATTTTTATTTTCTCTTATTTTTAAATAGTGCATTAGGTACCTAGTGAATACATCAGTTTTGAATTATTGTGTCTTTTGTGGTTGTAGTTATCCTTTTATTAATTAGGTGAGTGAAATAATTTGAGAATGGGTACTGCTACTATTAATTGTTTTTGACATACCTAACCTATTAGTGTTTAATAGTCTAAGGAGAACACAGAGTTTTCAATTGCCAGTTGGAAGAGTTGATTGAATAGCAATCACAATTATTACAGGAGTTGTAGTTGAATTGTTTGATAATTAAATCAAGTTTTCTTAATAGAAATAAAAGGTAAGTAATAAATTATAACATTTTGTCAATAATAAACATGTTTTATTTGTACAAATAGTAATTTAATGGGCTTACTAACTGCCCTCAGAAAAGTGGACACACCTACCTTAATATTTAATAACAATTACTAAATACGTAAAAACAAATTAACTATCATCTCTCTCATTACTAAGTACAAATAAAATCTAACTTTTCTGAGGGTAGTTAGTAACTCCATTAAATTACTATTTGTACAAATAAAATATGTTTATCATTGACAAAATGTTATAATTTATTACTTACCTTCTATTTCTATTAAGAAAACTTGATTTTATTATCAAGCAACTCAACTACAACTACTAAAATTGTGATTGCTATTCGACAGTTGCAATCGCGTTGTAATTGCTAAAAAATTGCTTACAGAATACGTATTTTTCACATGAACAACTGAAAAATGCACTTTTTTAGTTAACCAATTGCTCACTAGAGGCAGTTAACAAATAAATTGCGATCGCGGTCGCAGTTGCTTCTTAGAGAATACGAAACTCGCGTTTGACAGCGACAATTGCGCAATTATCGGCAGTCGCAAGTTACAGAATAGGCCTGCAGGGCGTCATTAATGTTAACTTTGCCTTTTTTCCTCCTTCATTTACTGGACTACTCGGGGAAACTTCAATCAGCTTGGGTCTTACCAGTCCTTTCTGTGATGTATCTCTATATTTGGGACTGGGGAAATATTGAACTGTAAAGCATTATTTAGAAAAAAATTCTAAATTTCATATCACAATTGTCTGAATAAAGTGGAAACAAAAACTGATAAAATTATTGAAAATATAATAGAAAACAACTTGCCCCGAACTTAAAAACTTATCAAATAGCAAACAAAAAAGTCAGATACCTATTCAAGTAACCATTCAATTGCAAACAAAACCTTGATCAATAAAACAATGAAGCTGTTTATTTGCAACAAATATCCGAATAGGTGGAGCTGCCTTAACATCTTTGCACTTTACGTGTGGCAGAAAGAATTCCAAGCAATTTACATGACACTAAAAAATATATTGACAGCCTTTTTTCTGATACTTTTCATTTTTATATATGGTTATTTTTCCCAAATGAATAATTCAAAAATACTCGGCGTTAAGATTGAATGACAAGTAGTTCAATTTCGTAAAATTTGGATTGAACTCCAAACGAGGAGATCGCGTGAAAACTAGATATATCCATTCACAACACAACTGTTTTTGATATAATCATTCTTTGGGTAAACTGAAATGGAGGTATTTATAAATTAATGCTTAAAATGCATGCGTGATTTTTAAACATACCTATTTTTAAACATGCCTATTGAATTAATTTTAATATGCAGGTACGTTTTGAAGGAAATAACTCAATTTAGAAATGTCTTTGTAATGGGATTTTAATTATTTCAACCCTTACGTGTCGAAATTTAATTTTACTACATATCACTAATAGTCCAAGAGATACGTCAGGTTTATAAATTGACACTATCAACGGCAACGGCTTTAACGGCAACCACATCTCGTTTAAAACCTTTGGATTGTACCACAGAAAGCTTAATTGAAAATTTTCTATTATTAATATTTGTATCCAGTTGATAATGGTTCTTTTGATACATTGTACATCAGGAATTCCTTCTCTGAACCGCTCACGAATTGTTTCGGTCGATACATGCTTTCTTTCGCCGTACCACTTGTCATTTTTCTGGATTTTTTAATCTATTCTGCTAACCACAGAATTATTGGTCTTTGGTTAGGGTATTCTTTATTAAATAACGTACATAATATCTTTCTGGGTACGAGTTTTATATTATACCCACAACCAATCATTATTAAAATTTCAATTCTTTTCGTTTCAATCAGCTTCCTGTTGATAAATACTTTTTCAATTATGTCAACTAGAGTTCCATTAATCACTTCTCAGAAAGTTAAATGCATGCATATAGCAATTTTGATAACGTAACTAGGTTTTTTTCATAAAAAGTAGATAAGACATTTTTCCATCACCAGAGACAGTCTTTACAAATTTTTGTCAATACATATTATACCATTACAATATTTAATAAAAAATTATTTCAATAAATTTGTTGAGATATAACTAATTTTTTCTACGACCACTATCGAAAGTCGTCTTTTGTGCTTTGAAAACCAACTGCAAAGTTGCTGTTTTCCGCGAGCTGTCATAAACTGACATTATTGGCGCTCTTAAGCAGAAAGTAACTTTGGCGCCTAATTTTATTTATAGATAAAAGAGAGCTACTTAGTAGTTATTTCAATATAAACTGTAGAATAATAGTATATTAAAGGTCTTTAAAACACGCGCGATTTTTCGAAATAGAGTGTTTTAAAGACCAGTTATCCACGAAGACTTTACGCTTTTTTTTTTATATCGAATATATATCGAATTTTGATCAAAATCTTGTTATTGGAACTTTAGTTCTTTACGTCAGGTTATGTTTGAGCGACCAGGGGTCGCGACGCAAAAGATCTGCTACGTTATGTTACGTTGCTTCGTTATGTGCCTTGCTTGCGTGCTTGTGCTCTCTCCTTAGTCTCTTTCTCGTTTACGAAGCAGCGATTCATATGCTCCGGCCGGGATTCGAACCCAGGCCGCCCGCGTGGAATGCGAGCATTCTACCACTGAACCACCGATGCTATATTAAAATTCTATGCAAGGCTGGTATTCGCAGTGCTGGTGATCTAGTTGAATTTGTTCGGATACATTTTTACTATTATTCCCATATTTCTTTGCGCGATTAAAGGATCTAGCACATTTACTTTTCGAAATACAGGGTGTTAATATTTTGAAAACTTGAATGCTTTAATTCGATAACTTAAAAATGGATGGATAAATTGATTTGACATTGGGCAGGTTGTTTTTAAACGTATAAGGGCATATTTTGAAAGAAATAGTAGTTTGTGCAACTAGTGTGGATATGATGGTCATATCATATCGCACGAGGACGAAGTTTGAGCACGACGCCGTAGGTGGAGTGCTCAATCGTTCACGTGCGATATGGACAATCCACTCGAGCCGAGCAGCATATTTTTTCTACGACCCACTTCAGAAAAAATCTAGAAAATAAACATTTCTATAAACTGTAATATAACTTCAAATTAAAAATTTAACAACTCAATTTTATGAGTCTACTAATTTTGTGGTAAACGTACAGTTCTTGAATGTCCAATTTGTATAATGCTACGGTTTCCCTTTTTAAATATACGATGCTGTTATAAGTAGATGTTGCCAGTCGGACTCCCTCATGAAGGGTACCGTACCATTATCTATAATAATGAATATTCTGCTAAATAGTTCAAACGTCTACCTGTTGTCGTTATTAAGCAGAATAATTATTTAAAAATAAAATTAACAATAAAAAAAAACTTCTTCGCGGGGAATCGAACCCGGGTCTACTGCGTGAGAGTCTGATATGCTTACTACTCTACCACCAAAGAATATGCAAATCGTTTATCTATAACGTCAGATGTATTACATAACTTTTGCTTAAAAGGAACTAAAGTTCCTACCGTGTGTCCCGCGACACGTTCTACCTTTTTTGAACTATTGGTAAGTTTCAACTAATAGAGAGTCGACTATTATTATTATATAGTGTGAAATATCTTAATCATGCGGTACTGAATAGTTCGCCCACCCCTATTAATTTCCAAAGAAACAATCAGTACCTATATTTTCTTCAAGAACAAATTTCAAGTTTTACTAGGAACTGACCTAGGTATAATAATAATTTATTAGCCGTGCAACAAGTAGCAATAATTTTCTGCTTCGCCTAGTGTATTTCATTATTTTTATTGCTATCTTGTATTACCTACTGGAGCAAACCAGGTCAATGTTAATTGTTTACTATTTTGTTTTTACGATCCTATTATGTCCTTTTGTTTCTATAATGGTTTATGTCTATTTCAAGGTATAATGGCGCATTTTTTAAACGACTACGCGATGACTTTACATAAATTTGTTGTTTGACTGTGTATCAACATATTTTTTAATTTTATGATACAACGAAGGTACAAATTGGTAAAACATTCTGTGTATTAAAAGGAACAAAAAAAATTATTCAGAATAATTTTGAGCTGGAAAAAATGAAGATCTGAGCATTGGAAATATCTATTAGGGCTTAGATTAGATTAGATTTTATGAGGTGGCTTTTGGCCTATTCCACTGCGACCTTTTCAGATCTATTGTGATCCTCTAAACCAGTGGTTCCCAACTCACTCCGGGCCGCGGACCACTTTACTTGACATTAATAGTAGCACGGACCACCATTGATATACAGTGCGTCCATAAAGTAACGCATAAATTCATTATTAACTAAACAAACAATAATATTAAAAATTCCCGAAACAGGTCAATTTTTGATTTTAATTTACTTTTTTTTCAAATTATAATGTTATTTACAGGGTGAACCATCTTCGTGTGATGACGTCATCGCCATTTTTTTTAAGTGGAACACCCCAATTTTTTTTCCATTTCCGGATTTCCCTTGATGAGTTGATTCCAAAAATGTATAACACTTTGGTTCAAATTGGTACAGGGTGGAAAAAAATACAAAAATTGTAATTACATAATTATGAAATTACTGTGATTTACTACCAAAAAGAAACAAAAGAAAATTTACAATAAATGTTCAAATTGTTCTCCATTGACTGCTAGACAATGACAGAAACGGACATTACATTCTTCTTTAACATTTTGTAGCATAGCGGGTGTTATGTTCTGCATTTCTTGCCTGATTCGGTCTTTTAGATCACGGATATTGTCAGGTCTGTTAGTATAAACTTTAGATTTTAAATAACCCCATAAAAAGAAATCTAATGGGGTAAGATCAGGGGATCTAGCGGGCCATTCCACTGTTCCCAACCGCGTGAGAGTCTGGTATGCTCACCACTCAACCACCAAAGAATTTGCAAATCATTTATCTATAAGGTCAAATGTATTACATAATTTTTGCTTAAAAGGAACTAAAGTTCCTACCGTGTGTCCCGCGACACATTCTACCTTTTTATTATTTTTTTGGGGTGTTATGGTTACTCTCAACATAATATTACATGGAATATCATATGATAACGATTCAAAGGGCGACGAAAACAATTTTTTGTAAGTTTTGAGCTGCTACTTTTGTATATTTAGCGTATTATTCTAACCCAACAATAAGAATATTATTTATAAAATTCAACCTCTATTCGAAATTATGGGTATGCCACTGATAAATAATGAAGCGCAATTCCTTTGTTAGAGTTGAAAACTATCGATAACGATAAAAAAACACCGCATGTGAATTAATTTGTGAATAATATACAGAGAAAAAAAAATTACAACTCAGACTGATTAGTTCAATTTGAACTAATGGATGGTAACTAGTAATTTTTCTAATTAAAAGCGGGAAATAGAGAGTTGCTATCCCAATTAAATGCGGGAACAAACCGATATTTAAACTAAAATGTATACATTACATTCATATATTCAAAGCCAATAAATTTAAATTGAAATTTCTAATGAACACATGTCATATTGATTGCAAAGTTAATATCAATCGTTTATTTAATTAGTAACATAAAAGTTATTTAAACTAAATGAAATACCTCAATTCAATTGAAACCACCTAGAAATATATTATCACGGTTGATATATTGATATTGCAATATCTGTTATATCAATACGTTACAAGAAATGAAAAACATATTATAATTAACATGCTTACATAAACTTCGACTCTGAACAAAATCATCAGGATAAAAAGTATAGCGGGAACGATATTAATACATTGGAGTCCAGCTACGAAAGAAACATTTTTTTTGTAGCAGAAGACAATAAATATAATATCTTCTGTATGTTCCTTGTGGTATATTATTCATTCTTTTTTTAATTTCTTGGGAAATTAAACCACAATATTTTTAAATTCTTTATTTCAACGTTTCGGTAGCGTTCCAGCTACCGTTGTCAAGAAAAAATAAGTAGAAATTAATTTTTATCCCTAACTGACACAACAGAAAAAATTTGACAACTAGACAATCAAAAATTATTTTGAAGTTCAAGACTGCAAAATTTTGTTATCAAATTTTTATTAAGGTCCATTCATAGTAGATCATATCTATGGCAAAATGTGAAATGAAATATTTCATTTTATGACATTCCAACGATATGATAGTCTACTAGAAATGGATCCAGTGAAGTGCACGTTCCAGGAACGGTTTTTATTGGGATAGCGCGTTTTTTTCGCTTATATTGGAAATGTTGTTAATAAAACGCGTTTCTTGATAGTTTTTTTGTGTATGAATATTTAAGTTTTTGAAATATGTATACTCAGTTTTGTGATTTTGTGTATTGAAATGTGTATCGATTAACAACTATTCAAATTATAAATCATAAGAAAACCTGGATAAAAACTTATGATGCTATCCTGATAACGCAGGTAATTGATTATTGGAAATTTCTCTTTCTAACAGTGGTAACCAAATTTGACTACATTCGGCTGAAATACTAGCTACACATTTATCTGCATTTAGTTGTATTAAAGCACTTTCTTTGATTTTCCGTCTTTTATTATTAGGTTCTTTTAATATTATTTTTGATGAATCCCATTGAATTTGATGACCCTCTTCCCAAGCATGTTTGCAAATAGCTGACTTAAAGAATTCCCTATCTTTGATATATTTTTTGTGTTCGTTTATTCGTACTTTCAATGGTCTAGATGTTTCACCTAAATAAAATTTGTCGCATTCACATGATATTTGATATATGCAGTTTTTTGAAGATTGTTCTTCATTCTTTGGTTTCGTTTTTGTTAGTATTGATCTCAATGTATTATTCGATTTAAAACTAGTTCTAATATTGAATTGGTTACCAATTTTTTTAATTCTTTCTGATAAACCCTTAACATACGGTATTGTCAAGTTTCTAAAAATTATGTTAGCTGAATTATTAATATTATTGTTATGGGGTATTAACAATGAGCCCCTCTCTATATGCTTAATCTCCTTATTCACAAATTCTGCAGGGTAATTATTGTTATTTAAAACATCTTTTAAAAAAGTTTTCTCCTTTGTAAATTGATCATCACTAGAACAAATGATTCTGGCCCTATCGTATAAAGATTTTACTATCCCTTTTTTAACGCTTATAGAATGATTAGAGTCAAAATTCAAATATCTATTAGTGTGTGTTGGTTTGCGGTATACACTCGTTTCATACCCTGTAGATGTTTTATTAATAAGAACATCTAAAAATGTTGAAATAAAGAATTTAAAAATATTGTGGTTTAATTTCCCAAGAATTTAAAAAAAGAATAAATATAATGGTTCAACTTCGAGGGATCTTCAAGGGGGTCGTACACGGACCACATATTTGCAGTCGAGGAACAACAAAAATGTGGTCACCTCAACTGCACCTTGCGGTTGAACCGCACGTGTAGTTGAAGCGACTGCAACCACATCACAGGGTGTTGATATATATCCTATATTTTGTGGTATCACCTGCCAGAGTCCATATGGATTTCGAAAAAGAAGCATTACTACTTCTTATGTTGAGAAGGAGAAGAAGAAGACCTAGGAAGGCACGATCGCTTTGGATACATCCACTTTTGGTTGCGCGAAGACGGGAAGGAAACTTTTATAATTTATTTGGCAAACTTCGGCAGGATGACAAAAAATGTTATAATTACTTTAGAATGTCAATCTGTTCATTTGGTGAACTACTCAGAATTTTAAAACCAAAAATTGAACGTTGTGACACCAATATGAGAAACAGTATTCCAGCTGAAGAGAGACTTGCAATTACTTTAAGGTTTTCAATTCTGTTGCTGTAGGATTCGCATTTGTAATCCGATATACATGGATATTTTGGGATTTCACTGATAAATGTATTCGTATCAAACATATTCTCCATTGAAAACAACTTGTCGATGCACTCGTTTAGGTACAAATGACTTCGAACGCGACGTCGCAACGCGGTTCATACGACCACAAGAATGTGGTTCGTGCGGAGATCGACTGCAAGTAGACTGCAGATGCCCGTTTTGACTGCAGTGAACGCCCGTGTACGTATGGTACAGTGTTTCTTATGGGTAGCTTGGGTTCGCCGAAACGCGACGGCAATTCTGTGGTCGGGTCGACCGCAAAATGTGGCTCGTGTACGGAGGCTCGCTAAACTCAGACGCGTCACGACAGCTTCATAAATGTGGTTGTGGCTGAACTCAGACGGACCACAGCCACGCAACTAGTTTGTGTTTCTGTTGTCGTCATCTGTCGTTGAAGACGTTGAAGACGACTTCAGTTAACGACATCAGTTTCAGTATGGAGAAACGAGGAGTGGCCAGTTGTTGCATTGCGAAGGCGGTCTGTCGTCCATGTGTTTTGTATTGACCCACCAACAACGACAATTTTATTGGTGATACCGTCCACAGGTAACGACCGTCGCTGAGATCAACTACAAGAAGTCGTTCGTCTGAGTACCTACTGTTTTAATTCTATTGTATTTTTAATATAACGACGACCTCCGCCCCTAACAACCACATATATGAAGTTGTCATGACGCGTCTCTATGGTCCGTCTAAGTTCAGCCTTAGAATCCTAGTGGTATTCTTGTAGCTGTAGGGGTTTACCACAGCAATTTAGGTGAAAGATAATAAAAATAAGTTACAAAAGATAATTCGAAAGAAAGGTAGGTATGTGTTGCCTTTCAAGCCAATTGATTCCAAAAAAAGAAGCTTTGCTCGTGGCGATCTAAGGAAGTTATCTTATGGTCATGGTTGGGGAATTAAAAAAGGATTTGCGATACTTGTTGCATTGATTCCTAAAATCGTTTTGAAAATAGATGTCAAAAATACTTTTTGTTATAACGCATTACAAACATTGAAAATCAAATAACAAAGATCGTTCACTAAGCAACTAATTCTCTGGATATACGCCACGAAGGAAATTGCATTATACTTCAAAGTTAAACGGGCTTGGTATATCTCCAAGATAGAACCAACCATTTTTGATTGAAATTCGAAAGGACAATATAACTTATAGACCGGTTCCAGCGTATTTGCATCAGTATAAGGTAGATATCATCCTTCCAAAAGCTCTGAGACAATATTTTAGACTGAAGAAATCATTGATATCGCACAAATACATCAATTATTCTATAGTTTATTTACGATAAAAAGACGATGACGTTGCGAAACAAAATATTGTGATGTTGCCAAGCTGTAGTTTTTTTCTTAACTTAACGAAAACTAGAATGTTAGATTAATATATCAAGTTTAATTAACCTAACCTAACATTAAAAACATTCAATCATTCACATTTAAATATGTAACAATTAATAATAATGAATAGAAATAGCGGATACTATTACTTACATTTCTCACATCAGTAAACGGGAGAATCGGGCCCCCATTTTGGCATTCTCGTTCAAAATAGCCTAACAAAGATGTTACCATCTATTGACATTTATAATCTTCAAGAAATAATGAATTTAAAAGCATCAAAAATCTTGTAAATATAAATATAGGCGATGATCGAATGTCAATAAACGTCAAAACAAACTGGGGAATTTTACCAGTTGATCTGACACGTCTTGAAATTTTGCCAACCAGTTAGCTGTAAATTGCCCTGGCTGTTGAGGATAAATTGTATTTACGGTTGGTAAATTAATATTTATTCTGATAAGCAGGAAAGTAACTAAAAATGACACCATCGTCTTTTTATCGTAAAAATCTTTTGACATAATATATTGATAACACGCTTCACTAAAATGACAATATATTTGCAGGAAACTGTGAATAAAGTAGATAACTCTACTAAGCCGTTCAAAAAATGTTCCATGATTGGATTATTCGAGGCAAAGAGACTAATTTTGAGGTGATATAATAAATTTCATCGAGTTATGCACGTTCAAAATTTCATAGAGAGTAATTATAATGAATTTGAAATTTCGGAAAACGGTCGCCTTTGTTACTTGGATTTTCAGCACCAGCCGGTCCCTCTGCCAATTTAATTTCAAGCGGTGGCCCATTACGGCATCCAGACACATAAACATAAAGTCTCGGCCACCTGTATGGTTTTGTCATAAATATCGGTCATCTGTCCCAAAAGGGTTAACCACTTAAGTTACATTAACAATTTATGTGATTGAACGTGCCTAGCTAAAATGTTTCCACCCAATTTTCATGCATAATTTCGTTCTTTTATAATATTCCAAGCAACTAGAGAGAAACCCTAATCATGTCACTAGCACGCTGATGCTAAAAACCGCATGCAAATCGACGCTCTACTAAAAGCAGAATTTCATGGAAACGAATAGAACTTCTGACATCTCTTGATCCCTTAGGTAGTAAGTTAGTAGCCCTGTAAGGGTTGAGCAATTCGATCTGAAATCTCAAATTGACGTTTATGAAAATAACCCCAAATTGTGTACAATTTTTAAATTATTTTTCGCATTATTTTGAAACATGTCACAATTTAAATGATAAAAGTGCTGAAATTTCAAAAATATACTTTTTCTTCTTCTTCTTCTTTTCTAGATCCTTTTGCCCTTTCAGGCGTCGGATGTAGATTCCATGTCCTGTACCCATTTCTTTAATGCCTGTTTGTCTCTTGCAAGGTTTTTCATTTCTGCTATGGTCTTTCCTCTTTCTAAACCCATCTCTTGTATTTGGTCTAACCATTTCCTTCTAGGCCTACCCCTTTGTTTATGCCTTATGACTCACCAGAACAACCACCTACTGAGGAGTTTCGCAAGGCGGTGGAATACTGCATGGTCAGGAATCTGCCTCTTCTTATTGGCTGTGATGCCAATGCGCACCACACTATGTGGGGCAGCACAGGCGTCAATAGCAGGGGAGTGGCTTTGCTTGACTATCTAGGTACCACTGACCTGCAACTACTCAACCGAGGGACGAAACCAACATTCCGAAATAGGATTAGGCTGAAGTCCTGGATGTGACGCTTGCGTCAAGTACCGTTGTAAGTATGGTAAAGGACTGGCATGTTAATGATGATCCGTCATTGTCGGATCACCGTTACATTTGTTTCAGTTACAGGGTTGCAGTTGAGGAACAATCAATCAAGTATAGGTACCCCAAGACTACCAACTGGGAACGGTATAAACTGGATCTCGCAAGGAGGCTTGGCGGTTTCCCTAGGAACTTTAGCAATAATGATGAGATCGATTGGGCCATAGCGGAGCTGGGCTCGATTATTGTCTCGTCTTATGAAGAAAACTGCGCCGAAAAAACGAGGAAGGAGGGTAAGGGCCACAAATGGTGGAACAAGTCTGGATTCGCTACGGCAACATACCCGGCGCCTATTTAATAGGGCTAGGAAGACAAAGTCGGATCTGGATTGGGAAACGAAATGAGTACAAGAGTGCGGTCAGGTTGGCTCGAAGAGATGCCTGGCGGGCCTTCTGTGAGGATATCGTCTCGATACCTCAAATGTCAAGGCTGCGCCGGATCTTAACGAAATCACCGGACAGCGCTCTAGGCTGCATGGAAGCCGCACCGGGTGTTTTCACCGAAACACCGGTGGATACCTTGCAGCATCTACTGGAGACACACTTTCCCGGTTGTGAAGGAATCGAGCGGGAGTGTCCTGACATGGGATATGTAGGTATACAGCGACCATGTAAAGAGGACTATCTTCTAGCAAAAGAAATAGTCACATTACGAGCGGAGTACTTGGGCGATACGGTCATTCAGACCATACAAGTCTCCGGGGAAAGACCAAATCTTCCCGGCTTTGCTTCAACAAGGCTGGGAGGCCGTTGGCACAATTCTGGTGCATATCTTTCGGGCCTGTTTGGCACGCAGGTATGTCCCTGAACAGTGGAGGCAGGTGAAAGTCGTCTTCATACCCAAGCCGGGTCGTACCACATATACGGTGGCTAAATCCTTTAGACCCATTAGCCTAACATCCTTTGTGCTGAAAACACTGGAGAGGGTGGCTGATCGATACATAAAGGATAAGGTTGGGCTTAGGTATCCTTTGCACAACAACCAACATGCTTTTAGGTGTGGCAAGTCAACTGAAAGTGCCTTACACCAACTGGTAACTCAGGTGGAGAAGGCGCTGGGAAATGGCATGATCGCCCTGGGAGCTTTCTCGTTTGACAGCACCCCTGTAGGATCCATGTGTAGGGCTGCGGCAAATCATGGAATAGAGCCAATGATCACTCACTGGCTTGGGGCCATGTTGTGCAACCGTACAGTAGAGGCCACATGGAAAGACCATGTGGCAAAAGTAATCGTCGCTAGGGGATGTCCGCAAGGGGGTGTTCTTTCGCCCACATTGTGGAACCTAGTCATTGACGAGCTAATAACCCTTTTAAACGGTGAGGGCTTTCTAACGATTGGGTATGCCGATGATATCGTTGTCCTTGTTGTTGGAAGGCACATTACCGTTCTCAGGGACCTCATGCAAAGGGCTCTGAATAGGGTACATGGGTGGTGTAACGAACACGGACTTGCAGTTAATCCTGCCAAGGCTGAGATAGTTGCTTTCACCAAAAAGAGAGGTATAAGACCTGAGGGTCTAAATCTTGATGGAGTACCACTGCCTGTGGTTGAACAGGTGTAGTATCTAGGAGTGATCCTTGATAAATCACTGACATGGAAGGCTCATCTTGATAGTCGCCTAAGCAAGGTGACAAACACGTATTGGACAAACACGTATTGGACCGAGGTGGGGACTGACCCCCAAAACGATCATATGGTTCTATAGAGTAATTATGCTGCCTATGCTCACATATGCGGCTCTGGTCTGGTGGCCGAGGGTAACCTTGGTCACGGCTAGATCGCAACTGGCAC
>CAJUYG010001067.1:0-10781 GCA_910591675.1 Galerucella calmariensis
AAAAAACAAAAAATGCAGTTAAAAAACAATATAAATCAATATAGTTAGGTTAATTCCCGAAGTCGTAGAACTCATCTAAGGCAACGGATTATCATTCACCATGATATTGTTGAGGGTTTCCAGCAAAACTCTCGCCTACAGCTTTCACATCCATCTTTAATGCTAATTCAACTGGAGTATAGTAACAGGTCATTGAAATGAAATAAGAACTGTGTGAACAGTGATCATTAGGGAGATTGCGAGAGGTCTATATTTTAGGGCTATCCTACTTCATTTTTTATTGAAATATCAATGAAAAATGAAGTACGGTATCCACAGGATAATGAATGAAGTTGATTTTCGCTTTTCTATATCGTGATAATGTTTTGCATTTTTCTAGATTTTGTCGGTATTAGTTGACATTTTTTATGAATAGTTGTAATATTTGGATTATTCAATACTTTTTTGCAACTTTGAAGAATTTTTTGTGATTTTTTCGAAATTAGATGAAGTGTTGTGATATTTTGAATTATAAGTAGGTATTACAGTGAACTTACAAATCGAAAAATTTGAAACAAAACTTTTTCAAATACAACAAATTTAATACCAACCAATCACCTGATAAACAATGCTCTCCCTATTCGATTAAAATTTTGTTCCAAGTGACAAAGCATAATATCAAATTAACTGTCTCTTCCCACAATGTTAGTTTTATCAATACAATACACTGACACTATAGCGATTGTGACACCGAATTTTGATAATTAAATTGAGCAATTCCGAACGGTATTTTCTATTTAATTTATGGCGTATTGCATTTCATCAGCTGATGGATATAAAATTGCAGTTTAATTAATTGATCTACTGTATGGAATGAAATTATAATGATAACATACTACTAACAGTCACGACATATTTTAATTAGAAGAATCCACAAATGTTACCAAAAACGATTGTATATCAAGGTTATTTATTAATAATTGGATTCCTCCATAAAGTCCGTTGCCAAACGTTATTATACCGAAATCCCTGCCTTTCATTTGGTAATAAAAAATGTTGATACAGTTTGTAACCTTACTTTCTTCACTTGTGACATATGTCTGGCAAGAGACTCCTCTTAAGGGTGGTTCGAATCCATTTTAATGCTACACTGGGTATGCCAGAGGGTCGACAGACTCTAAAAGCTTAGGGCGTCACACCTTCCAGAGATCGACGAAAGTTATATTACAGTTTATAGAAATTTTTATTTTCTAGATTTTTTCTTAAGTGGGTCGTAGGAAAAATATGCTGTGCGACTCGTGTGTTGCACAAACTACTATTTTTATCAAAATATGCCCTTTTACATTTAAAAACAACCTGCCAAATGTCAAATCAATTTATCCATCCATTTTAAAGTTATCGAATTAAGACATTCAAGTTTTCAAAATTTCAACACCCTGTATTTCGAAAAGTAAATGTGCCACACCCCTTAATCCTTATATCATTTTGTCCAATTTTACGAGAGGAATCTACATGCAAACGTTGTAATTACCCTTAACGTTCGAGATGCTTATACCATTTTTTGCGCGATCGTATTGAAATAAATTCCGAATAAAATAATTTAAATTTCTTTGAAATGAACGAAATGTCACAAGTAACATTTATACTTCTCGATCAGTTTAAAATATATTTTGCATTTTGGTGAAATTTTATTTATTACTTTTCGACGTCTGAACGGTGAGTAAATTACTTACCGACGTGTTAAAATTAGAAACCAGTAAACACAACCTACCGTCCTGACAACCGATGCTGTAAATAAACAAAAGAGATCAATCGCGCAAAAAAAATTATGGAAATAATAGTAAAAATTTATCCGAACAAATTCAAGTAGCAGCACTGCGAATACCAGCTTTGCATAGAATTTTAATATAGCATCGGTGGTTCAGTGGTAGAATGCTCGCCTTCTACGCGGGCTGCTTCGTAAACAAGAGAGAGACTCAGGAGAGAGCACATGCACGCAAGCAAGGCACATAACGAAGCAACGTAACATAACGTAACGTAACGTAACGGTCAGATCTTTTGCGTAGTGATCCCCGGTAGCTCAAACATAACCTGACGTAAAGAACTAAAGTTCCAAAATGAAGGCGGCCGTTGACAGATGGCAATTGTCCTAACGGTCAGGGTCGAGGGATTGGCTAACGAGACGACGAGAGGGATTTACTATATAAATTTGACAATCAAAACAGATTGATAGATATGTTACAAGTTGATAGTAATAAGGAAATCCAATTCAATTCAATTTCGGGACTAAAATTTGACAGTTGATATTTCAAACAATTTCACAATAGAATTTGTTCAGTTATGAAAAAAAACCATAATATACAATAAGTTGCCACATATATCTTTGGTTAAACATTAATTGACAGTGTATTGCACATCAAATTACCATTTAATTATCCTTTATAATACACCTGCTCAGTGTCAACGCATTCATTATCAGTTAGTTACTCCATTGTGCTGAACCAGCTGCTATTACCGATATAAGCCTAAATTCAGCCCCGATATTCGAAAATTCATTTAATAAATTGATTTATCCTTCCTGCCAAAAACGTTACGTTGTATTAAATTTAATCTACGATTGGGGTGTTATTATGCATAATAGAGTGAAATATTAAAATCACCTTGGAAATTCAAAAGTCGTTTCTCCTTCTTTTATTATTTTACAGAATTTTAAAAGAGCTTATTTCGCTACGATCCAAGATGTTCAATTCCTTACTAAATATTTCAAAGAAAAAGAGAGTCCGTTTCAATAGAGAATTACCTAGGGTCCGTCAAAGAAAGTAGAGTATAAAAAATAAGCAAAGTGGTGACATAGAAGAGAGTATGCCTTTTTAATATATTTAAAAAGTAAGGGGTCCTTTGTAGTTGGAATGGAAAACTCTCCATTGTAAGATTGGAGTAGCACTAATGGGTAATTCGTGGAAAGATATATTTTTTCCGCAAACGTCAAAAAAAGTAGACATTATTAACGTCAATTCATGATGTTGAAGTATGATTTCACAGACGCCACTTTTTTGTACGCTGACGGCCGTACAAAAAAGTAGAATTTTAAACAGGGAAAATAATTATTAGTTGAACTTTTAAATGTTTTTATCATTGCACCATGTGAGAAATCTTTCGTAAGCATGATTATAAACTCTACTTGACTTAGTTGGAATTAAATCATTCGTAACTGCCTTAGCAATGTCAACAACGTCGGGCGGTGTACAGTTGGGTTCTGAATCTGACATAATATAATCTAAAAGAAAATTTCAGTACACTTCACTACAACAAACGAAATTTTGATGCTCAAGTACTTACCAAAATTGCACAGTCCAATTGTTGCCTTAAATCACTTACAATATTTCTGACATTATAAAATTTTATTGAACTGTCAAATTTGTTTTTGACTTGGCAATCACAAAACCAGTAACCACGGAAATGTAGTGCGCAGTTTTATAATTATTATTCTCTGAATTTATCAACTTCGTTGCAATCGTTTTGAATTTTTATTTAAATATTAATTAGTTCTATAGTATGGATGCCGTTTGCGGAAAAAATAGCATGTTTCATTCGGAGCAAAAGCACTTTTTGTGGCTCGTCTGAGATTGTCGGCTTCACTAACGTTCGGCCATCAAACATTCAGACTCGCCACAAAAAGTTATACTTTTACTCCTAATAAAACAATAAACTATTCCTTTTATTAGATAATAGTATATTATTAAACGAGCAATTTATGATAGCCATTATTCACGCTGGGTGACGTTTGCGTCCCGAGCCGCAGGCGAGGGGCGCAAGTCACCCGAGTGAATATTGGCCATAAATTGCGAGTAGAATACTATACTTTGTCCACGACCCTTGATTTCTTTATTAAATAAAAGTCAACTAACCTCCAGTTCATTCAATTTCGCCGCTTTTTTTTATTTCAGTTGGTGTACAAGAACGTTCATTTCCACTATCCGAATTCAATTAATTCATCGTTGCAGTAATATAGCAAGTTCGTAACAATTTGGTGTTACTAACGTCAAAATTAAATAATTTGACATATATAGAGATGGGCGATACTGTGTAAAGTATCAATACAACGTACCGTTATAAATATATTGTTTTGAAATACTTAATATTAGAAAATATCGTTATGAAAAGTATCAATAGTAAAGATTTCGATATTTTATCGATACGATATATTTCAGAAACAAATTTCCTGAACAAAATACACAGATTTAAAAGTTTATTTCATATTGTACCCCCATCTCTAGTCGTGAATTATGAACCATAATACACTCCAGTGTATTATGAACCATAATTCACTCTAGTAGATATATGGGTACCATATAATTTTTGTTAGGAGGTAAAATATCGACTTATTATTAGGTGGTCGTGGACAAAAATATAAAACTACATCTTTATTGCTACGTATATCTTAATAAGTTTGAGCAAATCTCACAGACTAGTTCAAACAATAATAAGGTGGAGCAGTGATGGATAAGATAAGTTAGACAAACACTGCTCCGGAAAAGTGCTGTAATTTGTCACGTTGATATTGACGAAGAAGTCATAAGAAACTTCAGTCCTCGTATATCACCTCTTAGTGTCTCGCCGATAAAATAAAGACTAGAGGATGATTACAAAGAACATCTTACATTTTAATGTGCTTTTATTACAAATAATAAGTGAGAAGAATTGATTTTATAGTGAAAATCTTGGAAATATGAAGATTTTTTTAGTTTATTTCAAGAAAATCGGGTTAAACTGAAAAAGTGAGACCGCGCAAAGCTAAATTATGCGAAGCGCTAACGTTATTAGCGTTAGAGACTTAAAGAAGTGAATCGCGCATTTAAAAAACGTCAAAATACCGCAAACGTCACTACCGCAGACCATTTTTTAACAAGTAATATCTCTCTATTGAAAAAATGCGTTCTTTTGAAACTTTTAGAAAACGAAATTGACATTTTCTAGAATAGGTTAACTTTACATTTCAAGATTTTTAGGCTGTTGCCAAATTTATGTATGGCTTAACAAAGCCTCATTTATTTATCTACGGTGATGATAACATAATTTAAGCCGAGCTTTACATTTCAGCCTGGCTTAACTAACTGCAGCTTAATAAGATTTAAACGGAGAATATGGTCATTAGTCTTTTCATGTTCATTCGTTCATTTGTTGATTGAAATGTATGTGATTGTTGTTTCTTTATTTTTTTCTTCATTGTTTTTTTTAATTGTGATAAATGCGGTATGTATTTGTTCATTTATACATTTATATATTATATAGGTACATGTAGTTATTCAATTTTATATATTTATTTATTATATGTTTGTATACTTTAAACTTATGTCCAATGTAATTGTGAGTAAATTAGGTTTTCCTATTTTTTGAATAAAGCTATCTATCTATCTATTCATTCCTTGCTGTCTTTGGTCACCACACCGAAGAAGCGTATGTTATGGCGGGATTTACGTCCCTGTGTATAGTCTAGACAGCATGTAACAACCTTTTTTTTTCCAAAGAGTGTCCGGTTATCGTTAGTGTTTTCCTTGCTTGCTCAATAACTTTTCCCAAATGTTGTTTCCTGATGAATTTTGCGTAAATTGATACTCCACCATACTGAACCTCTCTTAAAACTTCTAAAATTTTCACTTGTAGTCCTAGAGCCACGTAAATCTGAGTACCATTGCTGTCGTTGGATTATCCATCCAATTTCGCACCTTTTCTAGGACACTTTTTATATACAGAGTTTGTACTCTTTATCCAGTCTCATGTGAATGAAATAGCAGATGAATTAGCAAAGGGGGAGACTGAAACACCCTTTTGCCGAATCAGTTCCAATGAAATATTAAAAAAAATAAGTAAATACGATAAAGAGAGAAGATCTTGCCATTTGGAAGATCTAATAAGGGCCAGACAATCAAAGTCTCACCTGGATGACTACAACCTATTGAGAACAAATGAATATATAAGTCAAAGTAAAACTGCACTACTAGTTTCAACAGGGATCCTAACGGCACATTGTCGCCTGAATGGGCACAAGAAAAAGCTCAAAATAGTGTAGGAAGTATGTATACTTTGTGGCATGGAAGAAAAAACCTCCATCCACATAATTGTGAGCTGCTCAGCAATTTAGAATCATAGAGCCAACACTTAGTAGATTATTTGATAAAAGAGGGACATTCAACTAATTTTAAACCTGCGAATATCATAGAATTTCTCCAGACTAAAGGAGCAGCTAGTCTCTGAGACTCTCCTCAGAAAGTAAGTAAAAGTAATGGCGCACAATGGATCTCTTAGGTCTCAGTGATATTTATTTATGTCGATATCCATTTCTACTGGATACTTACATTTTCCTCGTAGTTCCACCTATTTTTTGTAATTCCTACCGATAAATTGCTAAATAATGTAGTAGCAATCCTATTCGACGAAATATATTCTCAGGAAATTATTACCAATTTTGTATTGCCTCACAATAGAAGCTTTTAGTTGTATTACGGAGAAAACTGCAGAATACTCACGGTAAGGAATATAATGCTTCGTCGAGCAAAATACCACACGAACCCGATATAAATTAAAAGCACCTCAAAAATCAATCAGTTCAGAACAATTAATATCAAAAATGCAGCTAACGTATTGATGAAAAACATAATTTTGGAGTACGAATGTATACAAGTGGAATATCCATTTTAAATACTCCATTTCTATTCGACTAAATTGGGCCACAATTAAAAAGATAATTGAAAACAATGATAAAATTGATACAACCGAAGCTCGAGTTATTCAAATTTATCAAATCAAATCTCAAATAATGTATTGACTCTTCTCTTTTTACAGAGTTCCTGATAAAGGTCTCAGTTTATTCAATTCTTCCAGGTGTTGTGATCCGCATTTCTTTGGTACCATGCAGTGAGCAACCATGTAAATGGAAGCAGCTCTTCTCATTCCACATAATCCAAATTTTACATCTCCTCCTCAGTTTGAGAGCTTTTTGATGTGCCTCTCAGGAGGTAGCTTGTACGCCAAACATATTGCATTGCTGCTAGTGGAGCAAAAGGAGTCCACAATAGAGTCAGCCACTTCCTCTTTTCCTATTCCTCATGGTGAGGATGTTGATCTTGCCTAGTTCTCTGGTATATGCATATCATTCAAGAACTTATTATACAAGAACTCAGCGCATTGATGGCTACTTGATAATACTTCACTATCTATTTTATTATAACGAGTGAAACGAGTATTGGTAGTAGTGTTTGGCAAGTATTGTGGCTCAATGTCTTAGGGAACCTCACATGGTGGACCTATTGTTTTTTGTACATTTTCCATTCTGTTTGTCAATTGCTACTCCATTACTAGAGTTTCTATAATTGAAATTATACCTAGTTTATAAGTATTCCCAACAATCTCATTGTAAAAAGATCCTTAAGCTGAAGATTTTCATATAAATACTAGCTGACCCGGTCACGAGTTGCTGTGGCTAACGTTTTTGTCACATTACATTTTTTGAACTATTTAAGGGGAACGGTAGGAGAACATTAGACATGGGCACCACCATGCTTTTTTACATAGATAAAAAGACATGGCGACCTTCATGATTAATTTTCTATTACTTTTTCTACTATATATATAATAATATAACTATGTGAAAATACTTACATTTATATAGTTTAATTAGAGTTTTGAAAAACGAAGCACTAATAATTAAAAATCAGGAATAATTTCACTGTATTATATTCACTATAATATGAATGTAATTTATACTTCAGTCTAAGTAACACGTGGCCGGCTATGCTAACACCAAGAATTGAAAAAGTAAAATTCACTGTATTTCATTCACTACAAAATAAATTTACCTATACTGTATCCCCAACAGCATGTGGTGGTTATGCTATTGAATTGTAGCTTATATGAAACGTTTTGAAAGTTTGACATAGCGCGCCATCTATTGAATACTTACTCAATCCAGTCAACAGATTTCGCCATCTGTCAGAATCGTTTGGAGTTAATAGATAAAGACAAATAATTTGCAATAAAATAATATCACGATCATAAATTGAGATGTAAGATATCCTATCTTCCAAGTTGGATCAAACTGCACACGGTGTACAAATTTGATTGAAATCGGTTAAGAAGTTCAGGAGCCCATCGCGGACAAACACGTGAGACGTAATTTATATATATTAAGATGAAATATTTGCAAAATTTAGGAATTTATACTTTATACTCAGCTAATTTCCAATTCATTCTTTTCATTCAATAAGTGTAATAGATAAAATACTTTGTATGCATCGTAAGCCGTAGGTTTTTAATGAAATTTGTTGGTATGAAATCGATACAGAACATAAAAGTCGACCGCAATAACATTTATTAAAGTTGGAAACTCCGTTAGGTGCGGTAGCAGTGTTTCTTACTAGGAAGTTTAGAGCAGCAAGGGACTTGGTTATTCCAGTGGGCACTGATTGGATAACAAGTAATCTCACTTAATTGAAAGAGGATTGGTTTGATCATCCCGGAATTCCACTCTCGACCTTATATACCTAGTTAGCACTTAAAACTCACTTCCAACTGACACATTCTTGTTTAATCGGTGTGGATCTTTTCCCGAATCTTAGGCTTACTCAATTGGATCAACGGGCGCTTGTCGGCGGATATTGAATAGGTCGGAGGGTGGAATTTTTTTCGACTTCAAAGTTTCATCAGATTTTCAACATAATTTGATTATCAAGTCGAAGAAAAAGTTCAGCAGGTGTATAATGAAATTATTTTGAAAAGTTCAACTGAGAAGAAACATCTACTTCTCGGGCTATATGCCCCGACAGACAATGTATGAGTTACAAATATGGAGGAGTTTTGTTCAGAGGAAGTTATTTTAAGCCTCAGTGGTAGTGCTAGGACTGGAAAATGTCTACAGACTAAATCTTTGAAATCCGGCGATCTAAAGGACTTTGTGCTTGAGAAACGGAATACAGGGCATTGAAAAATATCATTCTTTTAAACCTAATATGGGTATTACTTGAATCTATTCACACATGAAGTTAAATATGATGATATCTATAAAACTAGCCGAAGAGAATTTCATCTTCTCATTTATATCGACAGTAATATTCCTTTTGAATGGTAACATTCGATTAGGCTATATTCGTTTCATCCAGGTTTCAATTCCGCCAGCAAAGCTGAACAGTGAAAATTTTCATGTAAAGATCCGAATGACTTAGCTGGAGGAGGTTTTGCGGTTGAATGCATTAAATTTTACGAATACCGGAAGTGTCCGTGGTAATCTCAAAACTATAACAATTTTAATCTTAGTAATGCTTATGGGTTATTTTATGAGGCGACACTTACAGATTATGAATAAAGCCACTGTTTATTGCCATACCAGTTTCGCTCGGTTCGAGATAAATTCCTTTCTTGTCTTTTCATGGCAGATTTGGTTAATGACTAGCTTTGAGAGTTGGATCATTTTATAGTCAAAACCGGATTTTATTATCATATTTATATTTTTTGCAATAAGTACAAAGATTTCACATTTTTGCTTCAATAAATAAAGATTCTAGGAGAGAAATTCGAGCAACATTTACAAGGTCTTCAGAAACTTTCCTGCCAAAAGCAAAACGCAGATACTGGACGTGTTTGAATCTAGCTCCATTTGACTATAACGCTCTTGGATTATTTTGTTTTTTTAAACTGATAAAGTAATTCACAGCCGTTGTACACCCAGGTTATCCCCAATCAATAAAATGCCATTTACTATTAGCAGCACTTGCAATATCGTCTCTATTTCGATTAACGATCTAACTATAACCATGTGACCTCACAATTTTGTATCCGATACGTTAATAAATTTGATTTTACTATATCATAAAAGCAATATGAATTGTCGTTTTGTACAGATATAGGTATGCTGATATAATCATTATTAAGTGTATTATGTTGCCTCTTAACGCAAACTGTTGAAAGTAGTTTACTTCATAATCACAGATGATAAAATAATCCAGATTCAGAGAAAGTATTTCCACAATTAGATCGGGTATAGTTGTGCGATGATAACTACATCTTATTAACAATAAACCGACTGGAGATTGGGGTTATATGATGTCATAGCCTCCAATAAAGCTGTTTCAAAAATTTCAAGAATGCTAAGGTAATGTGTGACTGGAGCACTATGTAATTATATACCTTTTGCTAGTAAGGAACTGTGCAATGACTAATAATATAAAAAAATGTTGTATTATAATTTAAGACTTAACACAAGCTCTTCAGAGAACGTGGCTTGAGGGTCAGTGCTAGAATGTCACTATGCCTTGGGTTGGACCAAAATACTGCACTACTATCCAAAGAAATACTGTACTATTATGATAGTGCAGCAGCAGAAATATTCTTATGTCAAGAATGCACAAAGGACCTAATGAGGCATATGTGTTGTGGGGTAACCACTCACCTTCCCAACTTATCACATAAGAGAACAAATGAGATACTTGAATGGGTATAAAATGAAGTTTTGAAAACTGGCAGGTTATTTTCACATTTCAATTTTAGGCCCGTGGGCATTCAGTTTTTAGACGCTGTTTCCCAATAATTTCAATTGTTTTCTAAATAATAATCTACACTTGCATCAAAATGAGGAAGAAGCTTAGCGAAACAAAATCAATACATATAAACTTCATTATTTAAAGGAATAAATATGTGTTTCCTTTTTTTTGCTCCAGAGCGTGAAGTACCATCCATTGGACGTGATGGCTAAAGCCAGATAGAAACGCTGGAGGGATGCGACCAGAGGGGAAGTACAGGAATGGATGGAT
>CAJUYG010001067.1:10791-39908 GCA_910591675.1 Galerucella calmariensis
GTAAGTCCATTGCCCAGCGCTTATTCAGCCGCTTTACAATAAATGGTGTGGAGGAAATTGAATTACAGCAGAAGAAAAATCGAGAATAAATCCATTCCGGGGGACTAACACAACAATCATTTCCAAATACGTTAATGAATCGCTCAACCGTTTCAATTAATAATACTCAATCCTTTGTCGATCGTACTTAAAATTTCTGCGTAAAAAAATACTCTAATTCTTGTGATTTATCGAGTTGGAGAGAGCGCAGCAGTAACAAAGAACTTTCGAACGGATTCAGTTAGGTAGGGAAAGTGTGATCGGATTTGTTAAATGGCAAAAAAGGATTATAGGAGATTCTCAACTGGACTGGAAGCTTCCAAACTCCGCAATCGAGCTTATGGATGGTGGTCTTATACTCTGATCCGCTTTTATTACTTACATTTGATCTTTAATGTCGGAAATTTCCCTACTATAGCGGATAACAATAACAGACAAAGTTTCACTCTGAAATTTGTTTCAAGTGAGGATGAACGATTTTAAACGCTTTGCTAGTTTTGTTTTCGATCGGAAAATTCAAACTCAGTAACTACTGGAAATATGACCCTCAAAATAAATTGAGAACCTTCTAAAATAATTAATGGAGTTTGGATACAAATTTTAAACCACAATAGACCCAATTTACTATACATAATCACCAGGAGATGTATAAAATGAAACGAAAGAGAGCAGGAATATTTTGTTCTTGTGCAATGAATCTTCTCAGTAAATTACTATCAGTTGAAGAATTCAATAAAAAAATGCCCCCATGTTTTCATAACTTCTTTTTGACCTGGATTTATGTGCTGAAAAAATTATAAAAGGTGCACAAAGCAAGCGTGATGACACTCTTCTCTCCTTCGTGACTCCAAAGAGAGTATGACCTTGAATATGACAAAACCATTATTTTCATAGAATTAGTAAGTAGTAAGGTTTGCTTTCCTGGATTTTGAATTTTGACATCTCCACTAACCTCAAAATCGATAGTTATACTCTCTTTGTTATTGTTGTTCTTTGTATTATTTGTTTTTGTTTCGCTTATTATGTTATCATTTATTACTCTCCGTTTTAGTTTTATATTCCTGATTTTTGCTGACAAATAATCTAAATTTGACAAGTAAACTCTTTTGAAAACTCTGGTGTCATTTCTTCCAATAATATACACAAAACAACTCCTAAGTACAATATTCAAAAAAAGAATCGAATTAAATAACACAATACACTACCCTAAAAACAAAATTGTCAGCTGAGGTTCTTCTTCTGTGGATGTTTGGCCAGCCATTGCCTACTGCCAACATTATTCCAGTTATGACTCCACTTGCACCAAGGTCAATCAGCCCAAAAATTGCCCGTTGGTTTGGAGTCAACTTCAATTCCTCATGATTTAAGAACAGTAGAAGACAATAAATCTGATTTCGGTTTAATATTTCATTATTCTTGCGTCAGCGTTTTTGGAACAAAAAAATTATATAACAACATTACTGGAACAATGTGATATGACAGCTATAAGTGCAAAATTGGCACTCCCCAATATTTCTGATACCCTTTAACAATGATCATAAGACAATTTCATATCAGCATTATAAATCAGGTTTATTGAAGCTTCTTCTACCACGCTACACTAAAGATTTTTTGTAGTTTTGGGTATGTATGAATATTAGGGTGAGATTCACTAAGTCCTGAAGGATCTATTGTGCCTCCTTTCTTCTATAGTTGACAAAGAGGCTTATAGACCTATTTTCCCAACGAGTTTCGAAATATCTGCAGGCTTTGGTATCTCTGTAGTCACTCATCAGGGTGTTTCAGTCACCTTCTTTGCTAGTTGATCTGCTATTTTATGTTCTTCTATTCCAGTGTGTACTGGATTCCATAGTGAGGCAACGATATTGTCCTTGCCTGATTAATTGAGTACCCAGGCATTCCTATACCATTTTGGAATTGATAACATAAGTAGTCAGTTATTCAATGTCTGCTTGACTATCTTAAATTATTGTTTCTTATGGCGTAAATTTGCGCTTGAAAGATATCTATTTGAGGCTATTGAAATTTCAATTGTCTTTTTTAATGTGTGGAAAAATGTTGCCAAATATATAGGTTTTATAGAGTGAAAACGTTTATGCATACGCAAACCTTTTACTACCATTGAACAAAAATGTATTTTGATCTTTACAAATGAAATATAATATACTAAGTGAATACAATTTTTTCATATCATTTATTTTTTAAACCTCTAAATGGTCAATAGAATACACGCATATTTCATACTTTGCTTGGATATTAATTTATAATAGTTAATATGATCAAAAATTACTAATAATATAAAATAAACCAGCTTCCATTGGAAATTACTCCCAAATTTTAAAATAAAATTCAAATTTCAATGTACTTTCCGACCACTACCCGAGGATTTCCGAACGCTACCGATGATACGTGTGATGTCATAACTCTTGTGTTTACTTATGTCAATATGGCCGGTATTGCATTAGGTTATGTGTAGTTGTGAGTTTATACCTATAGTATTTTATTCAACTATTAATTGCTTCATCGACGTAAAAATATCATTTATCTGTTTGTTTGAGACCATTACGTGTTTGTGTATGCTTTTTTTATTTCTAAAAGTCAACGTAAAGCGGAAATATTCGATATTTTCGAGGATATTCTAAAACTTTCGGAAGAATATATTTTATTAACTAGTTCAGTGTTCAGTGACGACTCTTTCATATTTTGTGATAACTTGCCCATGGTAGACTCATTTATGCTGCTTGAATTTATGAAGTCAAACAGCTGCTTTAATGCAGAGGAAATATGAGGAGTTAAAGCATTATCGTAAGTACGATTCAAACTATGTTTTATATATATAATATATCCCAACCATATTTCGATGTGTGGTCGTAAGAAAATGATGTTTTTATGGTTGATTGCTAGACAGATAGGTACATAACCTCAAACTATTCAAGGATAAAAATCACCAGCATAGAAGTAGGCACTTACATTAAAATGGTCTTCACAAACAAAAGTAAGTAATGCTCTTCCCTTAAGTGTATTTTTGCTTGCGCCACCAGGTATAGTAACAAATATTTTATCTGGAGTTTTAATAGACGTTGATTTACACACTGGAACAATGCAATACTTGGAATACAAAGTTTTTTTTCGGCTTTATCCATTTTTAAAGCTTCCAGAAACAAATAAGGTCACAGCCATCTTTATGACGTGAAGCGCGTTTTGGCGGACTTTCAAATTTTATGATTTTTAAAGTCGTTTTAAAAGTAAAGTTTATACTTTTTTGAAAAAATAGGCATGCTAGGTGTTAGGAGACCTGATAAAGCGTCAATTCCCACCAATAGGAAAATTTATGATTGTACCCTATTGTCCCAAAAATATACTCGAAAAGTGGAACCTCACTAACAACAGAAAGACTTCGTATTCCATTTACCACTCACCCCTTCCGGTGCTGCATCATATTCCTTTGGGTAATGAGCCTCACATTAGCCAAAAGTACGGCGTAAAACTGCGGCTAAATCCCGAATAAAACTAATATTATGTAAAACAGAATGGAACATAAGACAACTATGGTAATATGGACTAATTAAGTAGGACATTTGTATTCATTAAGTCGTGCGACTCTTTCTATTCATTACCCAAGGACCCGAAACAAATGAATTTTTGAGTACATCAAAAAGATCAAGTTTTAGTTCAGGAGATAACCGAGAATATTTGATAATTTAGACAGTGGATTATTCGAAAACTAGTTTATTGTTGAGGGCGGTTAACATATACTTCATGTCATACTAGTTCATTATTGTGTTTTTATTGCTTAGTTACCAACTATCTAATGTCGTACTTTATGCCCGTGCGGGCATAAAGAGAGATAGTTTTTTCCTAAACTTATTCAATAACCGGATTTTTTAAAACACTGATTTGTATTGAGATTGGATTGCAATAACGAACTAGGCCAGAGGCCCTCGGCTTCGTAAGACGTCGCCCTCAGGGCATAAACATCTATTTATACCCTCGGTACATAAATAACTATTATGTCCAGATACGCAGACTACAGATACAATAAGTAATAATGGCTGACAAGAGACAACAAAGTGCCTCTAATTTGGATGCCGGCACATTAGCGGAATAGAACAACAGCATATTACACTACAAGGGCAGAAAGTTTAAGATTATTGCACTGTACGCCGTGATGCACCATGATCATGGCGCGCAGTTCAGGGGTCTCAAACTTTCTGCCTGTGTGGTGTATACTATTTTTCTCCTATATTTTCTGCCGAAAGTACGTACTTTTGGCCGTGACTGAAGAAAATGCTATTCATGACATTCGGGTGAGTATTCCGAACATGGAAAGCTGCACTGCACTGTCGAGCTGTGTTCGCATTATGATAAAAATGATAAATAAATGATATGATAAAATATATGATCATGGCACGCAGTTCACGGCTCTCAAACTTTCTGCCTGTGTGGTGCATACTATTTTCTTCATTTTCGGCCGAAAGCACGTACTTGCTACTTCTGTTGGGAGTATTCCGAACATGGAAAGCTGCACTGCACTGTCGAGCTGTGTGCGCGTTATGATAAAAATATATTTTCACGAATAAATCATCCCCTTTTAATATCATTTCGATGCGACTATGGTAGATAAAAATATTCACATGTAACCTCATCCCTTATAAAAGTTTCCGGGTATGCCTATGATAAAAAAATGGAATGCGTTCCATGATTTTTGTTCACCCAAAAAAGTGCTCAATAAAGAAGTTGTCACTTCAAAAATTTTAAAAACTGTTTCACCAGGAAAACGAGATTTTCCACTGGTTCACGGTTTGGAAAATTTTGCTTAGCGACTCAATATAAATAATAAATTTTCCGTTGCATGTACTTTAACTGTAATCAGAGTCAGGATAATAAATAGTAACAAGGTTGACTTAGCTGGACTAGTATAAATGAGAGCTTTATCCAGATAGGAGTTGATGAAGTTTTTGATTGCTTCATTCTATTCGGTCGTCGAGAACTCACATTTCACTGCATCAGAATGAAATTTGGATTCATTATTATAACCGTAAAATTTTTCCAACCAACAAATTTTGAAGCTTCGATTCTTTCAGTCTCCTAATATCCAATTGAGTACTTATCTCGTTTGAAAATGAACTTCTAGTTAAATTACGAGTTGAACCAGTGGAGTCGGTGAAAATTAACTACTTTTCTTTTGAAACAAAAAAGTACGACAAACAAAGTAGAGCGTCACAAAGCGGCGAGCGGTACAAAAGTCTAACAGATCCCGTTTATTCAAAAGCCTACGCATTAATTCGTATTTTCCATACCACTAATCGTGTAAATCATGCAAATCGGCTTCATTTAATTACTTTTCATGTATTGTACAACCACGAAAGAGCCGGTTTTTACCCGGAAGAAACTACCACGAACGGAAGCACTCCATAAAATAAAGTTTTTCCGATTCGTTGTAAAAGGGGCACACAGAATCGGTCAATGAATTAGAGCGGCATTGTTTCGTTTTGTCATTTTTATGACGGTTAATTGATGCTACTAAAATATTTTTCCTGTTCGACACAACTGAATACGGCATTGTCTGTGTTATGGTGATTTATTGGATCAGGTTGTGTTTTTAAATTGTATGATAACATCGGTAACGTGCTTGAATATTTTCTTCTCGCATCCATTGCACAATAAGTACCGCAAACTCACATTGCAACAAAGTAAGGAGATTGCCAAGTAAGTTAGTAAATATAGAAATGGTATATTATACACCTAGGTGGTGAAGACTGTTATTATTGACCGAGCACCAAGACTATTTCGCGAGGGGCGTTGTCCCGAGCGGAATAAGGTGCGAGGTTTATAAATGTCTTTAATACCATGGTGTTTACACTGTGGGCCGAAATAGAGAAGTACATTTTTTAATTGAAAATATTTCTTTTTGTTTTTTTGGCGATTCATTTTCTTTTTGCAGGGCTAACAACCTAACATGTCCTTAACATGACTGATAATTTTGAAGCAAAAATAATGTACAGGGTCGGACTTATAAAAAAATTATATAACAGAGCATTTGAGCTCGTTGCAGATGAAAACTGTCTTAGCTGATATTGTACTAGTATGCTTTTGCGCTAGATAAACTATCCAGAATATTTTCCGATATTACCGGACTCGCGAAATACCATTTTTTTATTAAATAACATTTTAACAAATAACACATTCATGAAAACAGTTTAGTAACTTTGAAACTTAGAGTAAAATAGTATGAATGTGGCCACCTAACAGCCCAGAATTAAATCCGGTTGATTATTCAATTTGGGGAATTTTCGAACAAAATTTGTATAGGGGACAACAATTCGAAACAATCGAGCAGCTCAAAAAAAGAATGCAGTTTGTTTGGAACAATTTTGAACAAGGTGCAATAAATGAGGGTATTAATTTATGGCGCAGACGACTTCAAGAAGTGGTGGCCACATTCATAATATTTCACTCTAATTTTTGAAGTTACTAAACTGTTTTCATAAATGTGGTATTTGTTAAAATGTTATTAATTAAAAATCGCGAGTCCGGTAATTTCGGAAAATTTCCTTTTAACTGAAGTGTTCTGGATAGTTTATCTACCGAAAAAGCATATAAGTACAATTTTAGCTATAACAGTTTTCATTTTCAACGAGCTCAAATGCACTGTTATATAATGTTCTTTATATGTCCGACCCTGTTCAACAGTCATGTTGGGGATATGTTAGGTTATTAGCCCTGCAAAAAGAAAACAAATCGCCCAAAAAAACAAAAAAAATATTTTCAATTAAAAAATGTACTCCTTTATTTCGGCACACAGTGTATACAATTTTTTCTCCACTAGCCAAATTTAAGACAAAAATTGAGAATAATTCACAAACGCACCACGAGAAGCGTTCACTCCGTCGTTCGACTGACAAGTACACTGTCAGTTTTCGATAAATTATGAACGTACTCATGTCATCAGTCATTTCTGGTTGAGCGCGAATTTCAAACTAATGGCATTTTTATTCAAATAATTTCAATTTGATGGTTAATTTCCAACAGCAAATATGTTAAAGACAATCTCCTGGGTATACAAAATTATGTTTTAGTTGCATTTGATACATTATTAAACATGAGACAAAGTTCTGCATGAAAACGCGTGCGAGGGCGGAGAAAATGGCCCCAAAAGACCAGGAAAATAGGTTTTCAGCCAATATCTCCTAAAATATGGCAGTTAGAGATTTTCGGTTAAAACAAAAATTGAAGTTCAGGTCATTTTCTACAAAAATGGTCCTCATGATTTTTTTCGCAACAATAATATTTTCTGCAAAAAAATCGGGTTGAAATACCGGAAATTTTGAGACTTGTGAAATATGCAAGTTTTGTACAAAATTTGAGCTGGGGGGTGTTGGAAATCCATTATTTTCAATGTTTTGGATTGTGGAAACCAATTGTAGATGGCGCCACCACATTTTACAGATTGGGAAAATTATCGGTGCCATAAATGAGAAACCCTGTAACCAGACACTTTTGATGGATATTTATGTTTCCGAGGGTCTTGTTTTCCTCTCAGATGAGGCCTCAAGATATACTTATTAGAAAAACGGGCTATAAGATTAATTCTAGCGAGATGGACCTCACCAGTGGACCTGAATCTAGCAACAATCAGCTTTGCACATGTGGCAAAAAACTAAAGTTTATTAGGCTTTTGGTAAGGAAAACTGAAAATGCCTCAAGAGTGAAGAATATTCACACATAATACTCAGCAACAATTTCTTGCATATTCTCCGCAAATTTTTGCAAATTTTTTTGCAACCAGACTGATTGAGGTTTTTGGAATAACGAGTTATAAACGTTCTCCATGTTTCATTTATTATAGAAAAATATATTTTTATTTATTTATTTATTTATTTATCAACGGGAGAACCCAATATAATGATACAAGAATAATACATTATAGACTAAAATATTACATAAAAATTTTTTAACAAAAGTACAAGAGATTCGCGGGTTAATTGTCTGTGAATTGATGAAAAAAGTATATAAAAATACATTGCAATTATGACATAAATCTGTTCGTCACCAGTCATTATCTGATTCTTGGTCAAGAACTTCTTCTGGGTCTAGAGCTCCCTCTAGTTCTACCCCGTCATCAACTTCTTCTGAGTCTACAGTTTCCTCTAATTCTACCTCTTGGAACATATTATCGCTGTCTTTATAATTCGAACACTGGCTTGACTCACACGAACCACAAATAGATGAGCAGACGACACGAGCGCCACGTAGAGCACACGCGCGGCGAACGACGGAGGAACGAAAGTAATAAATTATAGCGTATACATTTAGATATACTGGTTTTTCCCCGGGGTATCAAAGGTATGACTTATATACATCGATGGAAAGGTGGGAGTTCCCCCATTTTTTTCTTGAGCCCGCGTTTTCTAATTTTATTGAAAAATGGACGACTTCGTCAAAAAAAGTAATTGCACAATCGAAAGGTAGACATTCTTAGCTTTCAAATGATATATCATAGAGACCAATCGGATCATGTATACATTTTTAATTGATGGTTGTTCACAAAATTTCCCCGCGATCCAAAAACAGCAAAAATTTGGGATTCAGTAAACAACGATTAAATGAAAATAAAAAAAAATTAGGGTATACAAATTTCAGGGATGACAAAGGACCTTATGAGGACCCATAATCAAGAAAATTTTGAATAAATTGGTGCAATACAAAAAAAATGGGAACAAATTCCTGGTGAGGTCAAAATTGCTCGGGAGCAGAAAGTTTGACCCGTGTTCCGATATGGCCAAAAGAGTCAAGCGTGACTCAATTCACAGGGTATGATAGCAGCAGAATTCCTCTTCCACATGAATTTTGAATCATGAGAAAATGTGCATTTTTCACAAAGTTATTGAATAATTTGTCCCCCGCTGATGTGTAAATACACGGACTGTGCTCTCCGGCATACAGCACAGAAGCTCATTATTCGAGATGCGCTTGGTGCCGTTTTTCTCGAAATCGGTCAAATTTTCGGAGAAAATCATGAGAACCATTTGGTTGTAGAAAATTAACTGAACTTTAACTTTCATCTGAACCAAAAATCTCTATCTGCTATATTCTAGGAGATATTAACTGAAAACCTATTTTTCTGGTCTTTTGGGGCCATTTTCTCCGCCCTCGCACGCGTTTTCATGCAGAACTTTGTCTCATGTTTAATGAGGTACCAAATGCAACTTCCAACCGGAAGATGAAAATAGGGCGTGATTAATGTTAACTTTTTTCCTTCATTTACTGGAATATTTCACAAGTTCATGTTGAACTACTATCCCTGAATATCTTCTGTATGTTCCTTGTGGTATATTATTCATTCTTTTTCCAATTTCTTGGGAAATTAAACCACAATATTTTTAAATTCTTTATTTCAACGTTTCGGTAGCGTTCCAGCTACCGTTGTCAAGAAAAAATAAGTAGAAATTAATTTTTATCCCTGAATTCTCAAAATATTAGAACTTGTTCATCATTAACCTAGGTTAATAATAGAAAATAGCAATAATTGTCAACTTCACAGCTAGTGGTGGAAAAACAATATAATGTAGCAATACCATAACTTTGTGCCAACAACTGACGGAGATGATAAATAGACTAAAATGTATTGTACTTCTACGCCCCGCCGGCTTCGGAAGTCCAGAGATTCTGGAAAAGCCTCTTTTCCATTATTTAGTCTATCGAAATAAAACAAAAACCATTAGATTCATAAAAATTGTACAAGTCTCTAGAATCCAAAAAAGGGGGGATACACCTGGAAGAATATACAAGTATAGTCAAGAATAAGTGAGAAGTTTTTGTCACAATTGAACCCTCCAAAATTCATTTATTATAATGGGTACACAGGATTATTAGTGCTTGATGGGATGAACTTCCAAGTTACCCCGCATTTGGAACTTCCCCCTTCGATAGCCCAACCTCAATTCTATCGAGCATGCATGGGACCAGCTACAAAGAACCTTGAATTCCCATGAACCACCCACACAGACTCTCCAAGTACTTAGACAGGTTTCATCCCAATTACAAAAAAAGACAAATTCATTCGTAACATTTCAAGACTTGGGGACCAAAAATTGGTAATTTGATAACATTTGATAAGTAGGTATTTGAAAACCAAGCGATATTTCAGCAAGAATTCTAAGCATGCTCCTCACATAAAAAACCAACACATTCACCAATGTTTAGGATTTATTAAATTACCAAATAATTTATTTTATTGATGTTCTTCCTCAATACTGTCGTTTTTATTGCTGATTATTGATGCTTCCAAAATATTTTTCCTGTTCGGCACACGAACTACCCATTCCGATAATAATGAATGGTTAAATTATACGACCAACGCCGATGTGGGTAATTTATTGTTTTGCTACTAGAAGTTTATTTATGGGAAAAACGCTCCGTTTTAATATACGATAAAAATTTCCTATAATTTTCCAAGCTGCAGCTGGTAAAACATGATTCAGTTTGAATAAATACAGTGAAACTGCGAATTTAAATGTACGTCGTTAATCAAGAGAAACGGTTACAATGCTGGAAGATATATTATTAAGCGCAGAAAAAAAAATATCCGACTTGATTGATTGGTTTCGGCTAGAAAATTGAATTAAAAGTACCATGATATATAGTAATACTTTTACATCGGACCTGTACTAGCGAATAATATGTGGAGGTATATAAATAGGAAACAGGAGGAAAAAGAGGAGGAAAACATGTGGAACCATCTAGAAATGTAGTAGAACTGATTAGAATTGTCTGGAGCATGTAGAGAGTAAATAAAGACGTTGGTTTCTAGTTTAACCTTTGCGAAGAAAGACGAGATGAGTGCTTATGTTGAAGAGATTTAAAATAGAAACAAGTATTTATAAAATTAGTTACAGCGGTGGAAAATGAGAGGTATTGACTCAGCAATCTATTCATGGTAAAAAATAGATTCACGGTTAACGACACTTACTTCTGGGCAACCAGAAAGGAAGGGAAGAATAGAGAAGAGAGAAAAATTTGAAAAATGGAGGAATGAGGAAAAACAGACGCAGGAAGGAGGCAGAAAGGGTGAGACGCAGAAAGATGGAGGAAGAAGAGGTGAGACGAAGAAATGGAGAAAAGAAGGAAGTGAGGAGGAAATACGCAGAAAGGAGTAAAGAAGAAAAATCGCAGACACAAGAAGTGAAGACGTAGAAAGGGGAAAGAGAGGCACTTTAAGAAGGAAAAGAATAAAGCAAGCAAAGCAAAAGAATTGTAGACACAGAGGGGAGAAACAGAAACGCAGTAAAGAGAGAAAAAGGAGGAAGGAACAACGTGACAAGAGCCATGGACAAATAGAAATTATGAACGACTAACACAAATTCAGAAAATAGGAAATAGTTGGGAATAGGACATCTTAATAATAGACCAATATGAACAACAAAGAAATTTGAAATCTAATTAGTAATTAAATTACTAATTTTTCTCTCTAAATTAGATTTTAAATTTCTTTGTTGTTCATATTGGTCTATTATTAAGATGTCCTATTCTCAACTATTTCCTATTTTCTGAATTTGTGTTAGTCGTTCATAATTTCTGTTTGTCCATGGCTCTTGTCACGTTGTTCCTTCCTCTTTTTTCTCTCTTTACTGCGTTTCTGTTTCTCCCCTCTGTGTCTACAATTCTTTTGCTTTGCTTTTTGCATTTATTCTTTTTCTTCTTAAAGTTCCTCTCTTTTCCCTTTCTACGTCTTCACTTCTTAATTAGTAATAAAATAGTCTTAGGAAGAATTCCCATCAAAATTTCAGTAACAACCCAACTAGCAAAATGGAATTCTAAGAGGACTGAATTGTTGTATAACAGTCGAATAGTGATGTTTTAAGGACTTTTTATTTTTATTTAGCTTTTTGTTGCGATAATTTTGTTTTTTAAAGAAAATTATTGTATTAAATGATTCTACAGTGACTTTTACAATATATGCTATTACGCATTCTACGATCATTTCTTTTAAAATGATATAATACCCTATAAGCAAGTTTATACAATATAAGTATCATTTTATAAGACTATTATAAATATTGTATAAGAGTTTTATAATATACTAGATTACTAACAGCTAAAACATTATAATATAGTTACTTAAGCTTGTCTTATTGAAGCTATATAATGTTGTATAATAAATATTGTATAGCATTCAATTGCCTTGCATTATAAAACTTTTTAGTTGTATGGTGCCTGAATATTCTTCGTTATAAAACAGTTATCGTATACCGTTCCATTTTACAATGAAATATTATTCAAGGCATTTCTTTGGGATAAAATGGTTGTTTTATAAATCACCATGAATAAATAAGCAATTATTGTACCGCTATCGCCGCCATTATGAGCAATTGAGTTGGAAACATGGAACTATATTGAGAAATTATTATTTAGATGTGACTACATGACACACTATTAAATCATTTTATAGTAGCTGTATACATGATTATAAAACAGTTGATTAAGAGTTGTTTGAATGTGTATTAAACAGTCATATAAGAGTTGTATTATCTTTTAATAGAACTGTTATACAACCAAACAGTTGTATAAAAATGGGCCCTCTTTAGTTGTATAAGGATCATTTAATTATTTTGTAGACCGTTATAAGAATTTTAGTATCCTATAAGACATATCTTGTAGCTGTTTATACAAACTTTATATAATTAAAATTGCTACTTGGGAAATATAGAAATCAAAAGCACGATCTCGTCCTTTTCTGTATCAAACCAGAGTCCATTTGAAGCAAAACTGTTATTAAAGCTACCCACATTCAAGTTCCAAGCGACATAGGAAACAATCATATACTTAGACTCTAATTTGAAGCTTCCTGAGGTAATGGTTGGACGTAGACACGGATGGCGGGTTCAATAACAGTCACTTTGCAGACAGGCAGGAACCGTTTTTCAGTTTCTTTTGCAAGACGCGCGAAATTATGCTTCAGACACAATGTACTGTGTTGTCCTATAGTAATGGATGGTACAAAAAGCTATGGATTATAAAGAAGCTCTTTGGCTGCAAAAATTTAAAATTAAGCGCAAAAATGACTTGTACCAAAAAGGTTTACAACAAGATGTACGAATTTCACAACAGTTTATTCAAAGCCACGATTTATTTCTTGTTAATTTTCACAAAATTGAGCATTTTACAAAATACTTTTATCCACATCGTTTGGTATTCAATTGGAGAATTAATATTGATATCTAGGGCGAAATTCACCATCAGTGATTCTAATTTTATGCACTAAATACATTCACGAAGAAGAAAATCTCACAAAACAAGCTCAAATCTACCGCATTGATTCAACCTAAAAGTTTAATTTTACAACATGATCTGTTTATTTTTTAGACAGAATTGTTCTTTAAGCCGTCGAGTGCCTTTAAAAATATCTCTCCCTTTTGCCATGTATTTGGAATTATCTCCAAAATCCCCTATCACTTCCTATCTACATAGCACTGTTCGAGAACAAGTAGGGATGAAGTGATCAAGGTCTCTGGGGTAACGTAAAGCTTTCTCATAACAGGAATATTGAACACGATCAACGTGTTTTTAAATATATCGGGAGAAGAGAAAAAAAAACTGACAAATTTATGATAGCATCTTTCGCAAGATGAGGTAGAAACAATGGGTAAATATTTTTTGAATATTTTATGGAAATATTATACTTGGTAACGGTTTATTTGAGTTCCGGGTGAAATATAACTATATTAAAACATATTTTTCGTGTTCGGGGAGAAATCTGTGCAAGATAACTCTGTAGCGTTAGAATTTATTGGTATATAAAAGATACTGGTTTGCGGCATAACAAAATGACCCAATAAATTTTGAACAGTTTTTATTCTGGAAAAAAAGTGCAAAGAATAGTAATTTGGGTAGAAGCATTCCAGCATTCAACATTATTACAGAATTCGAGTATTAATATTTCGTTGATTGGTGTATCAAAGTATGTTAAAAAGAGTATTTTAATAAAACTACTTAAAGCAGTCTACTTACAGCAGCATTAAATACATTGTTTACTGTGAGTACTGAGCTTCTGTTAATAGGGATGCGATGTTGATGTCCATTATTGAATATTCGGCACACTTCTCTAAAGAAAATTTTGCCCTAGAGAAATTATTATCATTTTAATAGCAAGGTCAATAAAAGTGAATCAAAGACCACTAAATAAGTACGCTACTGACACAAGCCAAATATTCATAAGGGCAACCATTCAACTAATTATACAGGGACGCTAAAAAATCAAAAAAGCAATTCATTGACAAGAGATCAAGTCAAAATATCGTGATGTAAAAAGATATTTATATTTACACATACACTCTTACTGATGAAGGTTTGCAATACTTGATAAGTTGATGTAGGATTTTCACGATAAAAAGACGATGATGTTATTTACAGCTAACGGGTTGGCAAAACTTCAAGACTTTGTCAGATCAACTGGTAAAATTCCCCAGTTTGTTTTGACATTCATCAGTTTTTTTGATGCTTTTAAATTCATTGTTTCTTTAAGATTAAAAAAAACAGTGTGTAGCTAATAAAATGCCGAAGCAGCAGCAGTAAATGTCAAGAGATAGTAACATCTTTGTTAGGCTATTTTGAAAGCGAATGCCGAAATAGGAGCCTGCTTCTTCCGCCTACTGCTGTAAGAGACGTGAGTAATAGTATTCGCTATTTGTATTCATTATTATTAATATTATTGTGACATATTTGAATGCAAATGACTGGATGTTTTTATTGTTAAGTTAAGTTTATTAACTTCGATATATTCTCAATCTAACATCAGATTGATTTTCCTACTTTTCGTTAAGTAAAGAAACAAACTACAGCTACAGCAACATCACAATATTTTGTTTTGCAACGTCATCGTCTTTTTATCGTAAATAAACTATAATAATGAAATTCATTGTTTTGTAGTAATCAATCCCTCATATCGATATAATTTTTCCACTGTCTCGTTGAATATTCATATGCAACATTATAATGCAGTTACTTTAGTCAAAATCGCATCAATTGTAATCTAATTGCGATTGGGCCCGTGAAATACCATTTAGAGCTTTGAAGGTATTAAATCTGGAATGGCTCTAATTAGATTTCGATTGATTTAATGAAACCTTTAATGTTATGAAGGAAATCATAAAAACATCCACTGTTGAAACTGCTTATTAAATGTATCGAATATTTTTGTGTAGACGAATTATTATTATCATTCAAAAATCTTGAACAAGAGTATGAAAAAAATAGTTTCTCGCAAATCGCTGGAAAATTTTCATATACCAGACAACATTTCTTGAAGAAAAAGTCAAGATTTCCTTACATATTCGTACTTTTCTCTGGATTTCTTTAACAATAAATCGAATCAAGCAGTAGCCACTGCCCCAACCAGCTCTGGAAGAGTCCCAGAAAGGGAAAATTCATTATCACTCCCAGTTTACTCTCAAGAACAGCAGCAATTAAATTTATATGCGTCAAGTATGACAATTCAACCTTAATACGTTTTCCTAATAGCCCAATAATGTTCAACACGAGATAGCACCATTTATTTGTGGATGAAATTATTCGCGTTATTTTCAGACTTAGTCAGTATCTGTCGTATTTCAATCGATTTGGGGCAAAATAGTTTGATTACCTCTTAGGAAGAGCCACATTCCTGGACTCTCTAAACCAGACAAAAAAGTGAAATTTAGTGAGCGGAAATAGAGTATCTTAAAAGAGTGGTAGGAGAGAACATAATGGACAAAATGAGGAATACAAAAATAAGAGATGAGCTGGCAGTGGAACCAGTATTGAAATTCAATAACAGAAGGCAGGTAAAATGAATACATGAGGCAAGAACACAAATAATGAAGGAAATAAGAAGGAGGCCAAGACAGACATGGAACAAAATGGTGGGTTAAGACATTTCGCTTGCTTGTTACTTCTACCTACTTGAATTTAATTGTCATTTATTTCCTCACCTTCAAAGATATCTCACAATTCTTGTAATCGCCATGAGTTTAACAATTCATTCATTCTATTATTAAACTCATTTTTGTCCAGAACACTTTAACCACATACTTCAAAAAACAAAATAATTAGTAAAATTGCAGAAACTGATCTAATTTCACTTGCAGACTGACGCCAAACGTATACTATACAGGTGGTGACCGTTACTGAATAATAGGGAAGGGTGGGGTGAGAATTCTTTGTTTCAATTGCCACATAATTTGTAGGCTAATTTGATTTCTTACGGGTGAAAAAATATATGATTTGTAGCAAATAAGTTTTTTTTCCCGTAACAATAAATGTACCTGAAATATTTATTTTTTCGGTATAAAGTAGATCTTATTTGAGGCTAATAATCTATAGGCTTATTTAAAAAATGTAAATTTCTGTCAAAACTTTCAAATGATTCACTATGATTATGTAATTTGTTGTTTTAAAGTGATGGAATATTATTGAAGATGTTAAGTTTTTTTCTGGGTAATGAAAACAATTTTTACCTTAATAGCATTATTATATTTCATAACAAAATATTATATTGTGCTTCGTAGACTTTTATAGTTTCTGAAGAACAATTGTATGAAGGTGTGCATAAAGGAGAACAAATTTTTTTACATTAAAGAAATTACCTTCGAATTAATCATTTTTTTATATCAAAATTCCCAAATATCTTCACGTTAATATGGCTTCTTAATAATAAATAAGCAATGTTAGTTTTAAACAAAGAGGGGTCAAACAAATCAGTTTATTTGTCTATAAATAACTCTTCTCTCGGTGTAGAAAAGCATGAAAAAAACTCATATATACAAACAGCTTTATTCCAGAATCTTGGAAAATGATAACATTGTATGCTTCTGTCTTATCTCCCTCGAACTATATCACCTTCCTACCATAATTCACTATTTTCAACTTCTTCCATAAACACTGTTTTATCGATCATCTTCAAATAAACTATACATATTATTTGACAGCACTATTACGAAAAGCAATTTTCCAATGTGACGAGCTATAACGTGAGTAAAAACAGAGAGTGCGACGTTCATAGAGAGATAAATTCATAAATATAACATACAAATCTTGCTTAGAAGAAACCGTATCTCAAAGAATACTATGAATTCGCCACTTTTCTCATGTTGAATTCTGAACTCAGATTTTCATATCCGGTGATATTTCTTCATATTTACATATCTCATAAACTGGTTCATGATGTAAAGCAAGAGATATTTCTTGTTATATTTGCTGATCTATTTCTCTTAGGCCAGTCAAAACACCTGAACTGCATACATATCGTCGTGATAGTGGAGAATTATCCAAATCAACTGAGAGGCTGGGATATTTGGTCTATTTTCTGGAAGCTCGAAGAAAAAATTCTGTTTCCAAAACGTCTCTTCGCACACGAAAGACAAGCTCCACTTGGCATTACCGCCTGTATTAATCAAAACATCAGGAGATAGTATACCTTACAAAAAATTAAGAGGACCACTAGGTTTTGCTCAGGACAATCAGCAAAACATTGAGTCTAGACTAGTGAAAAACTGTGTAGAATCCGTCAATAAGCTGCCAAAGAAAAAATAAATAATAAATGCCAGTAATATAAATTTTGTCTGTGAGATATTATGAGTTAAAATTAATTTCAATTCTTGTCTTGAATGAGGACTTTGTCAGGTTTGTACAATCTCAAAGAGTGGCCTATATAACTGACGGGGATCAACTCGCCTGGCTGATCTCCCGTAACCCACCTTTATTAAAATAAAATAATATTTCTTTCCAGGCTTTACGCAGACTTCATTTTAAAAATAGCAAAGAGAATTGACTGTTGAAATTACACAATTTATATGCATTTCTCTTCAAATGAACAGTATATGCTGTACAGCACTCAGTAAACAGGGTACGTCACCAGAAAAGAAACAGACTGAATATATTGAAAGTACACTTTTGAGGAAAATGCAAGAGCAAGAAGATTTTCATTTTTAAGACGGATTTTTCGATCATATCCCCAACTGTCGTACATCTTTCCGCACCACTCTGTCACTACTACCAATATAATAAAAAGCGCGAAAGAACTAGAGTCATATTTCATTCACATTTTCCGTTAAACCCGATTAGAGTATCTCGGTGAAGATGGTGGGAGGCAACTACGTCATAATGACGTCAACATTAACCATTTTTTAAATCCTATTCCTTTCACTTTACGTTTACCCGTGGTTTACTCACTGTGATGTAAATATAACCTAACATTTATTTTTAATCCGAGAGAAAAAAGATTTGTTGTTTGTAATCCTAATTATTATTGTTCATCTTCAAGTTCAGCCATAGAACACTTACTTTCTCTATGACATAAAATACTTCAGTATTTTATGCTCTACGAGTTCAACTTTAACCACCTTTACCTATTATGGAGCTGGTAAACCCAAAGGCAGGTAGGGGAGATGTACCCAAACGGAAATGACGCCACGGTAAAACTCAATGAAATGGGATTATCAGCTTTAACCATGACGGGTAATGTGAATGAAAAATACCTTGGGTGTGTATAAAAATATGAGGTAGAAATACCTCACAGAAAGTACTGGCAAGACCCAAGCTGACTGAAGTTTCCCCGAGGAAGACCTGGTACACAGACGTGTCACAGACTGGGGAAGGGACAGGAGCAGGCGTGTATAGTGAAATGAGGAACAAAAGATGCTCCTTCTCACTAGAAGAACATACCTCTGTATTTCAGGCAGATTTATGCTATCCTAGAATGTGTCAGAATAAACAAACATATGACTGACACTCATAGGATAAACATACTAACTGTAAGCCAGGCAGCCCTTGCAGCTTTAAATAGCCGCAAGGTAACATCCAGACTGGTAGAAGAATGCCAGAAATAACTAAATGAACTAGCCGATCACATTAAAGTGAGATTGTGAGTGAGATAAAGTGAGATGGGTGCTGGGACATAACATAAGTTCAGTTAAAAAGTTTCTCCTACCAGAGAGAATACAATATTTATAGAATTAAACAAGTTATTCACCTCACTCCACTCTGAAAATAATTGTACCCAACCAAAATACAATAATACATATTGTTATTATTTATACTCTAACAAATATACTGCATATCAGTAAATATTCGATGAGACCCCCCTGTTTGAGATTTTCGATACATAAAAATATTTTATGGAGCTATCAAGTTTATGGAAATAGACTTTTATTTTATGGATCTTCTCTACGGATAGATATTTATAGCACTTCACCGTTAATAAATTGTTCGTTTTTTTTGCAATCAAGATTACTTCTAATCCAGCGATTTTCATAAAATAGGAAGATATAAAACCCCACCAAAACTTCAGACTTCCAAGAAGAAGATAATTAATAATACCTTGCTTTATAAAACTTATAGATAATTGTCTGCCTTAAATTAGTTTCCAGAACAGGGAATCATAATACAATAGAACGAGCTCTTGAAACTCAATTAGCATATTCTTTATTAAGATAAGATGAAAAAAACCGCTAACATATCGATAACAATTATTAGAAGATCTGTGTATTATATAGCAATAAGAACATAAGAAAAGCCGCTTAATGGATGCAAAAAATTTCAGTGATTGCCTCTTTCGGACTCGTACGACGACTTTCAGTTACGATTGCCTTTATTCTATTGACGACATTGATGACCGGTCAGAGCGAGGCAAATCTGTACCAATGTTTCGGCCGATTTTAAATGAATGGTACCACTGATATGCGCGTTTTTTGATACTTCCGATTTACCCGAAGGCTTTTGAAACTCTTTGTTTTATTTCTAATGAACTAAGAAAAATAAAAAGCTTTGTAAATTAACCAGTTAGGAAATGGCGTTAGTATCAGGGGCAATTGTGGAAAATCACCGGAAAGATTATTATCTGCAATATACTCGAGGAGGTTTCTAAAATGTATATTTTCATATTGGATTCTCCGAGCCTTTGAGCATTTCTCCGTTTCTTCCAAATATATCGTCATTTGTACTGATTCCCTTTTTGCATTTGGTCTATACCATTTTTACTGATTATCCAATCGTCCAAAGCATACACGAGACCTATCAAACTGTCCCAGCTCGAGCTGTTTCAATTGACTCTCATCTCACCTTGGAATTCGTGGTGAAACACTATGCGTAAGAAGCGACCTCTTCTATCACAACAACAAACACGATCCATGGATTCAAAAATGCAATCAAAGAATCCTGCAAAATTTCTCACCCAACAGTCAGTTTTTCAATTCTTGAAATGTTCTCACTCTTCAAATGGGTTGAAATTCATATTTTAATAAACATTCATTTAGTCACCTGCAAAAATCATTGAAAATGTGATTTATTATGGAAAAAATGTCGAAGGAATGAAGGTGTATAATGGAATCATTGTGAATCAATTGGATGACAAATGGAGTTCGTATCCAGGACAATTGTGGAAAATCATCGGAAAGATTAACTCCTGCAATATATTTAGGTAATGTATATTTTGAGACTGAAATCTCCAAGTTTTTGAAAATTTCTCCGTTCCTTTCAAATATATCGTCCAAAACATACACAACATCTATCAAACTGTCTCAGCTCGAGCTATTCCAACTGACTCTTGTCTCACCTTAGAATTCCTGGTGAAGCACCGTGTGAAATAGGGAACCTCTTCCAACACAACAACAAAACACAAACCATTTTTTCAAAAAGCCAATCAAAGAATCCTTGCTAGATTTCTCATCCAACAGTCAGTTTTTCAAAATCTTGAACTGTGCCTAATATTCCAATGGGTTGAAATTTATATCTTAATAACCTGCAAAAATCATTGAAAACATGATTTAATATGGAAGAGAAATTCGAAGAAATTGAGGTGTACAATGGAAACCTCATAAATTCGAAGGACAATTGAACATTGTCAGTTCTAGAGTCTCGCGCCATATCGACTACGTATAATTTTTATATAAATTCCTCCAATAAATCATCCGCGAAAAATTTTCATACGCAATATTATCTTCATTTTAACTTATTATTTTCTCATATGACGCTACCTATGATTTGTGTTCTCTTGTATGCCTTTTAATATGCCAAAATGAAAAAGCCCTTGAACATTTCATGCGACTGCTATATATAACATTTATATTAGCCAAGTTCGTGAACGGAATAAATTCATCTTTCTGATACTAGAGCACCGGTTACACAGTAGCGTTCACTTGATAAAAGTTTGTTATCCACGTCTCCGAATTTCTCGTTTCACTGTCGTCCAAAGCCTATCGCGCAGTTATTTAGGTGTTCACTATCTGATAATCTTGGTCAGGATATAGAAATAATAATATTAAATTATTGAATTGTCTTCAATCCTTGATCATTGTGCAACGTTCCAATTGAATCTAACAATTTTTGAGATATATATACAGGGTGCTTCGAAAAGATTGGTAATGAGAGAATATAGTATATTAAGTATTGAGAACGGTAACGGTTAGTTAGTTTACCGGTCGACAGCAATGTTTGAAGGCTGAGCGTAACGAAGCCTTCAATTTTGCTGGAGACCGGTATTATCCTTAACGTTCGAGATGCTTATACGATTTTTTGCGCGATCGTATTAAATTTCGAATAAAAAATTTTAAATTTCTTCGAAATTAACGAAATGTCAAAAGTGACATTTATATTTCTCGATCAGTTTAAAATATAATTTGCATTTTGGTGAAATTGTTTTTCTGCTATTTATTAGTTTTTACATTGTTCTGTTCATTAAAATAGTATATTAAAGTATAAGTGGATATTAAGGTCATTAAAACACGCGCGATTTTTCGAGCACTCCGGCTTCGCCGTCGTACTCGAAATAGAGCAAGTGTTTTAAAGACCAGTTATCCACGAATACTTTACGCTATTTTCTTTTATTGGTGCAGTTTGAAATTGAAAATACTGGTCTATAACTACTACAACAACAAGAAATGGAAATCATAGATGGAAATAAGAACTAAATGTCAAATAGTTGAATTCGTGATGTATATGATGTATACCTTGCGTTGTCTTGGAAATGAGAAAAACATAAACTAATTTTTATTTTGATGGTTCAACCTTATTGAGTTCTGTGAATGTCAATAGTATTAATTTAATTACCATTTCCCAAGATTTGAAAAATCGAAATATTAATATTTCAAACAATACCAACGGCACTTTCCATTTTAGTTTATAAATTTGTTAAACATTTTTCGAATAAAAGTTTTGACGTTACAAACTACTCCTGTCAGATCAATAATAAAAAAAATTGTCATTTAGACCATAGATTTAGACTACGTTTTTAGAGTTGTTGATGTTGCCACGGTAACTGTAAAACACGCGCGTGTTTTAAAATTCGATTTAAATACTCTGAGGCGTGCTTTAAATAATGGTTCACCAATAGAAAAAATATAAATAAACTTTGTTCCTTTTGTGTAATGAATGAAGTAATATATTATTTAGGACCACTTAAATGTATGTAGGGCTCAGACGTCGGTAAGTGAATCACTTACCGACGCGTTAAACTTAGAAACCAGTAAATACAACCTACCGTCCTGACAACCGATGCTGTAAATAAACAAAAAGGATCGATCGCACAAAAAAGTTGTTTTTAATACAGTACAGTTTACTAATTGGCATATATGATGACAGTCAGTAAGAGTTACTAAAATAATTGTATATATTGTAACGCAGCCTGTTGTGGCTAATTTGCAACATGTCTTACCGGCGTCAACTTGCAGCCTCCCGGTAAACGGTAACCGGTGTTCTCTCCGCTTTGACCCAAGAGCGTCAGAAAAAGATCATCACCGGCACGTAGAACTCTTAATAGGTAACGGTATATCCCAGGGTTGAATCAGGATCTTTTGGAACCATCATACAAGGAAGAAGGCTGGTACAGAAATGATAACTTGGCGGCATAGAAACAACAACAGAAAAGGCCATGAATCTTAGAACAAAGGGTAGGGACGAATGCAAATTGTAAACAATTTTGTTTTCATTTTTACATTTTTTTAGAACGGCGGAATGTAGAAAAGGGGTTTTAGCGATATTTGTTTTATAGACAAAGGCGTAGAAAAAGGGTTTGAAAAGAAATTACTTGAAAGTTAATGATAGAAGTAGATACAAAAAATAACGGTCACAACGATTACAACATCACAAAATTTCCAAAACAATCACTCAATTTAACATTACAACTGTGATTATAATTATTTTGATGAAAATATAAATACAATGTGTCCAAGGATATACAAAGAGACGAAAAAGCTTGAAAATAGACGTTTAATTCCATTGGCATTCCAAATTTTGATAAACGTAAACATGAAAAGAAGTTGGGAAGGGTGCTAACCCTCTCTAATAAATAATTAAGTTATAAATGAACTTCACTTCCAGTCAACGGGTTAACGTATACTAGGGACTAATATATATTTTCATGAATTTACGTTACAGCACTTTAGAGCAACCTTAAAAAAAATTAATTCCAATTTTCTAATGATAAATGACCCTGTAACTTTTTTTGTATGCACTGTAATTAAGAATATGTGGTATAATTAATGTCCATTTCGGGACACCCGGTATAGCGATGAAGGTAATAAAACCATAATAAAAAGCTGCTCTCTTGCATTCTTTCTCTTTCTCTATTTTACTTCGAGGAATACGGATAGAGCATCATCAATTTTGATTAACGATTCTGCTTTTGTATAAGTGTCCGTAAAATGGTATTTAAATTAAAAGAGATGTTTTATAGATGGGATTTTTTTTGTAGACATAAAGCGTCGTAAAATGGTCTTTTTGATATCACGAGTAAAATTATGTGGATCATATTATTTTACGGTTACAAAAGGTACGCGTCAATCATTATTTCTTTATTGACAATAAGTTATTGTGGTAACTAAACGTTTTTATACGTTTAACAGAGTCTCGAGTTGAGAAGTGGAAAGTAATTTCCAATTATTGAGATATTATCAAACAGCGATAGAAAGTAAACTAACTAAGTATATCGAGACGAAAAATAATGGGGTGATGAAAGGAAGAAATAATCTCACATCTTTCTGTGTAACTTCTTCAAGCGAGAGCGAGTGAAGTAACAAACCAAAAATATAATTTCACAGCAATATCAGTAGAACCTTTGAATAACACTCCGGGGCGTAGTTATACGACAAGAGTATCAGTCGTCGCGTCGTGTCGTGCGTCGGAATACAGGCGTCGAAGTGCAACACGACACGTACCTGACACAACACTCAATTTGCATTTCAAGTTGTGACGTATCCTGTGATCCCCAGGCCAAAGGAACAAAGCCTGCAGATGATCAGAGAGAGCGGCGAATACAGGACAAAGCGTTTCTGCTTTGTCGTGTGGAATGAGAAGTATTAGTAGCTGTTGGTCGTTGGATGTGAAAGGGGTCAAATAAAATACTTAAGCTTATTTTTGAAAAAGTCAAAGGTTTGTTTGCATATTCGCTAGCACCTTCAGGGCGTTGAAAAATTATAATTCAAAGGGCTTTTTGCAACTCATTAAAATGTACAAAATATTGTCTGGTGCTACGATTTCGTTTTACTATATTATAACTCACAAGTTATGTGACACAAAAGAAACCAAAATGGAAAAGAAAAGCAAATAAAATATATATCTCGACAGTTGTAATCATCCTACCAAGACAACAGCCGCTTTGAGAGCCCTTATACTTTGATGCTTGCTCTGAGGGACTTGAAGGTTATATAAATTAACCGAAATGTAATATCTGTCTGAAAAGTATTTAAAAAGCTTAAAAGAGAAGGAGCTTTTCTCAGTCTGGTCATAGAAAATTAATTTTCAACTGAATTTAAGCCATACAAAAATTAAGATTTGTGATGTGTGGGAGAAAAAGATTTACAGCGTGTAACAAATTTACATTTGATGTTTTATAGTTATCATTTGAACCAGTGGTTGTATCGTCCAAACCAAACATTTCACGAGCTCATACTATGAGACAAAAAAGTTCCAAAATCCAATGGCGTTGCATTTCTATATCGCAAAAAAAATGTATTTGGGACAACCTGGATATCCTTGCACATTTAAACTGATATTAAACGGGAAAAAGATCCAAGATATCACCTAAACTTTGATATTTTGAATATCATATATCTCCTTCTTTATTCTAATCATAATACCGGGTGTTTTATTCCAAAACCGTTTGTCTAAGGAAAAAAAGTCGAAAGGTTTTTTTTTTGTTAGCAGCTAATAAGCGATTACGAGGATGATTTTTATTTTGATAAAAAGCAGGGGCGTGCCATTTTTTAATATAATAAAATTATATTCTGTTGAATATCAACGGTTCAAAAAAAAGGTAGTTTTTTTTATCATATTTTAAAAAAATGTATCCTTTTTTGAAATATGTAAAAATGAATATACCATTACATTTGTTTTTTTTTTGAAAAAAACTCAAAAATTTGCTACCATTTCAGTTAACGCCATCTAGCGGCGAAGACAAGAGTAAAAAAGTAAAAACCAAGTGAGCGTTTTGTAGTGTAAGCTATGCTCTTTCATATGAGCCCAAATTTGTTAAAATCGGTCGAGCCAAACGAGAGAAGTCTTTGTTTAAAAAAACAATTGAGCTTCCCCCACCGCTTTATTTTGATAGATAGAACAAAACATTTCAGTCAAAAAGTGTAGGTGAATAGTCAGTAAATGTGAAAATGATATCATCGATATACTTTCATCAGGCAAAATTCTATAAAAATCCCATTTTTCTACTTAGTGTTGGGTGTTACGCCCTCTAGCGGACGTTTGACAAACTCGAAAATAATTTCCAGCAATTTCTTTTGGCGACTTTTATCATGCATTTTTTTTCTAAATCTATACGACCAATATCTTATGAGGTATGGCCGCTCGCTAGCCTTAACTGATATCACCCGGTACAGGTCTAGCCAGAATTATAAACATTAGGTAGGCATCAGATCAAAAGTAACTTCTGTAATATGTGCAAACTCAACAAAGTTACGGTCCAAACAGTAAACTCAATTATACTGCTACTTTCGAGTTATATTTTTCCTTAATTGACGAAATAAAAAACCTCTTGGCGTGGTCAAGCGACAACAAAAATGACAAAAACTTTCGGGAGTCATCAACTTCTGTAACTCAATTATTTTACCGCAAACCCACTGCTGAGAACCATCGATCCAGTGGCTATCCACACGACATACATTTTCATTGTTCTAACTTTTATATAGAAAACGTTTTGGAAACTTGAGATAAATAATATAGTTTATCGTGTTTGTCCAAGTAAAAAGTTATATTTCCCAAATTTCTCAAATAAATCAAAGAAGTAGGCACGCCAAATGAACCTTATGAGTTAAAGAGTTAACATGGTGTATTACGTGAGCGATAAACAACACTTCCACAAGTATTGAATTTGCCCGCACTACACATTTCTATACTCTAACCACAGATTATAAAGAGAACAGATATGAATCCCGGTGAAACATCAAACGATTTCCAGCTCCGTAGTCAATGACCTTGGACCTTTAACTCGGTATGGCCGAGATGTTGCCAGTTTAAAATATTCTCAGAATTTTTAACCAAATTGCACTGTTGACTCGAGGACAATAACAATTTTTAGTGCCGGATCTAGTTTTTTTGGAAGTTTCCACTAAATCTTTAAAACTGCGCCATGAATTAAAACAATAATCATAATCGAATATATATTTATGTATTTATTTAATACCTAAATGTACATTCTTATGATTTGTTATAAATAGTCTTGGGAGATTAATTAATAAGTACATTTTTAGGAAACACAAATAATTATAAAAATCAACCAAATTTTAAAGTACAAATAATTCTTAATTTATTTATTATCAAAGGGAATACAATATACATCTATGCAAGGGAAAAATTTGGTAATAAATTGTAGCACCAAAGTTTTTTATCAAAGGCCGGGATATTAAATTATATACTCTTATCCCTTGGAAATCGAAAGAGCTTTATTTTTCTTTCCGAATAATAAAATTTATTTGGTCAGTCTCTGTATGAACAATATACTCCGCCGTGATGTTCATTCATTTTATAAGAATAATAATCAATACCACTATATTTTTATAGTTAATATTACCACAACGCACAATCGATTCGTCAAATAACACAATTAATATCGCCGATTGAACACCTTCAAGCAATGAAGCAAACAAAAATGGCGATATGAATTTTGAGCACAGATTACAAGTTATTTTGAGCATGTTTTGACGTTTTGATTATGTTAAGTTAGGTTAGCCGTCACCGTCATTATGGTATGATTTTTATACATTATAATCTTTTTAATTGTATAATTCTTTTAATGTTGATAAAATTGATTTAAAACAAATAATTATCGAATATTTGTATCTGTATAACTATCTATGATCTATGATCGTGAATTGAAGGAAATATTATGCAAGTTGACAACCCTGTTGACAAATTTCGCGAAGCAGCTCGAACGGAGTAGACATAAGACGATGGGCATTTTTACTGTTCTCTGTCAAACTTTCGTATCTGTTCTCTTTATAATCTGTGCTCTAACTGTAACTGTAATCCAATCAAAGTCAACATAAACCAAACGCGCGGTGCTGACTACTGGAAGCTTATTGAGGAGCTAAAAGCGGATGGATGACTTAATGGGGCAACGCACTGACATCTTTGATAACAAATTCCAAGTAACTATACCAGATAGAGGGGCTGGAAGAAAGGTGTACCCATACAAGTTGAGTCAACCTGTTATTCGGACGGCTTTAAGACTGAAGTAAGTGTAGGAGCCGTAACTGTAGGGCTGGAGCAAAAAGTGGCTTTTCTAATAAGCCTATCTAACGACGTCACCACTGTGTTGAAGAAATTAGAAGGCAGGAAATGACATACCGTTCAGTTGCCATCTTCACCGACAGCCAAGCTGAGCTGAAGGCATTTGATTTCATAGAAGTTAATTCTAAGCCAGTATGAGATTGTGTTATACCTTAAACGCTCTTGGAAAGCATTGCAAGGTCGGATGAAATCGCCAGATAGGGCAAAAATAAAAATAACAATTTTTGCCGACGTTCATTACTAAAAATGTACCTTCAAGTGTTCCAAGGAATATTCTTTACAAAAGTTGAAATGCCTATTGTTTCCTAGTTGTTTGTTTTTTCTGTTATATGAAATGTTTGACTTTCTGTTGATTTTATTAAAGATTATTTAATAAAAATAAGAAAAAAATGATAATTACTTTTTCTTGATTATTTTCACATATATTCATGAAGTTGAAAGATATGTGACGTCACACCAGTAAGAGGAGGTTCTAAAAATGGGTGAAGGGGTTGAAAAGACCTAAAAGCTGTGTGGCGTAATTTATAGATGGCCCCCTAGTTCCTTTTCGAAAAGCAAAGTTAATGTAAAAATGTAGTAAAAAGCATCCTACTCTATCACCATAATGACATTAGTATAAAGCGTGCTTAGTTTATTTAAGAATGAGAAATTATAAAAATCCAAGCGTATCGTAATTTTTCCTGTTCAGGACGCCTATGTTTTATCAGTCGGATATTTGGAAGCGGTAAAATCGGTTTTTTTCATACGTGATAATAGTATTTTTAGGGTAGACGGTTGATGAAGCATGCCGTGATCAGTTTTGACGGTCGAAGGACTCGACTCCTATAATAGTAGGGTTTTTGTAGGAGTGCGTGGAAATAAAAATCGAGTAACTCTTTTTTTTCACAGTATTCTGAAAGCACAGTAATTTAAAAGTAAAGTACTGGAAATACCTCTGTATATTTTTTTTTATTTCGCGGAAGAGCTGCAATATGTAATGGAATTGGCGTTCGAGAACATGGAGCTGAACAAGAAGTTGATACTATTAAAATTGAAATGTTATTTTTATAAACACAAAAGTTTGTATTAGTATATGTAAAAAAGGAAATAGACAGTCTTGAGGTCAGCCGACAGAAGTGAAAACAAAAACAAATGAACCTCTTTTGAAATTCCTTTTCTTACACTCCGCGTCACATAAAACTGGTACACTTTTTTTTTCCTATGTAAACCAAACTTAACCAATCAAAATGACAAACAGACACATGTGTCAAATTTGACAAAACGCATTATCCACGATGCCAGCACATTTAAGTGAATTCGATAAAATGCGAATC